>CP139504.1:201904259-201926235 GCA_021014915.2 Artemisia tridentata subsp. tridentata
TACGGATAGGATATTTATAGCCGAAGCCGGATGCAAAAAGTCAAAGTCAACCCTTGAAGTTTCATCAAATGATAAGAACGACCCTTGGATTTATTTTGGAAACTTGGCAAGACTAGTCCCTTGAGATTTCTGAATTTAAATGATAAGTCCTTATCATTTCTCTAAAAAAAACCTATTACTTAAACCCTTATCCGGAAATAAATATCAACCAAACCCAACCCACCTTAAAACCCCACCAACCCAAAAGCCCACTAATCACAATCCGAGCCCACCCTTATTACCCGACTATAACCCATATCCAACTCCCACAAACCCGACGGTCAAAAGAAATAAACCCTAGTCAAAAAAATAAAAAAAATACACACACACACACGCCCGCCTCTTTTTCCCCTTTTCACCTCTATTACCCAGAAAAATAACTGTAGCATGAACCCTAGATAATTACCGTACATTTTCACTGAGATTAAGGGTAATACGGACAATGATTGGCCCTTCTAGAAGACCCTGACGAGAAGAATGACACATGGCAGCTGCTGATTGGCCAGAACACATCACATATTTGATCCGAGGGTTGTAAATGATAGAAGATTGATGGGATAGATCGAAGGGACGTAATTAAAGCATCTAGGACCTTCTGAAGACCCTGAGCTCAGCTATATATACTTCCTCACTCTCACGATTATGGGGGTTAGCTAGGAGTAGGAGTAGTGTAGTTATTAGATAAATTTTAGTGTAATCGTTTGGTTGATTAAAAGTTTAATTTCTGCTTTCTAAATTCTCAGCTTTGTACTCTTTTAAAGGTTTTAATGAAATCTTAGTTTGCTCTTAAATTCCTAGCCATTTATTTTTCAAGCAATTACTGTTCTCAAATCTATTTTCAAGCTTTCATTTACTGTTTTCAAAAGCTCATTCAAGCTTTTCAAAAGCTTGTAGTGAGATTTATTACTAGTTTCTGCTTCAAATTGGTTAACTACAAGCTGGTCAACAAAAGTCAAATATTGTGGTTCATGTAATATGGTGTAGATCAGAGTTGGATTGGGGAAATTTGTAGCCTATCTAAAGATAGGCTAGTCTGAGGTTGAAAGTAAATCCTATTACAGTTAGGATTTTGAATTTGTAAGCTCTACTTTTAATTCCTAATCTCAATTCTGCATTTAATGGTATTATAGAGTAGACTGCTTGAATTTTGATGGTTTACTGTTTTATATGCTTGTGCAGATCTAATGTGAGCTTTGTTAATTTGATTTAGTTGTTTAATAGTTGATTTCATTAATCTGCATTATCTAGCCTGTTAACTGCTTGAATCTGCAATCTATTGAATTTGTTGTTAGCTGAGTAAATTGACTGCTGATTTAATCTTAGATATACTTCAGTAAGTTAGTTTTATCATTGGTTTGCTTATTATTAGCTTAGATCCTCATTTGGTTGCACACCTGCTGAAACAGTCATCTTCTAGGGCTTAAATTAGGGCTCTATTGTTGTTTAAATCTCTTGATTTTGCAGATATAGCTAGTTCATAGTATAAGGTGTTAGTATTTGCTTTTGTTTTTCCATACCTAGCTTATTTGCATGCTTATTTTTCAGTTTAAATGTGGCACTTTTTTTTTCTGAGTTTAAATTGTTCATCAGTTGCATGTTCTAAGTTCATCTGTTCTTGCCTTAATTTGAGGATGCATTTGATGATTAGATTTAGGGCTTTTGCAAATTTTAGATAACCTGTACTGCTAGCTATTTAGAACAGCTTTTATTTTGGAATTTCATGCTTATCTGAGCTTTTTACAAGGTCTGCAAGTTGTGTGAGCTGGACTGCCAAATTTGCTTAATCTGTTGCTTATCTCTATTGCTTATCTGCTTTTGTAGTTTGAGTTTCTGGCTTTTTAGTGTTAAATTGTGCTAATATATGTTTGTTCTATCATTCCTGAGCTTTTTATGTTAATTGGTGCTTAATTGGCTTATTTGTGCTTATTAGCTTATTCTGTTTTAGCTTATACTGCTTATTCTGGCTTATTTGCTTGCTTCTTTTAATTTTCCTAGATTGTAGAATTGATGTTAGATTTATCTTGAAAATTTCAGATTTATTTAAGTTGATTTGCTATTTCTTTTTAAATTTTCTTAGTTTAAAACACCTTAAAAGTCATTTATAAATAGATAAAAAGAAAAGAAAATAAATAAAATAGTTTTTAGTTTCTGTTTTGGCACTTTCAGTCCCTCTTGTTTCTGATTGGTTTCAAATCATGCTTGTAACCTTGTTTTAGTTTAAATAAAGTTTTAGAAATTGCAAATTCAGTCCCTCTGCTTTTGTTTGCATGTTTAGTCCTTGTTAACTTTTAATCTAGTTAAGTAATTTGCAAAGTTAGTCCTTATTGCTTGTACCTTTTGCATTTTTAATCCTTTCTTGCCATTATTAGTTTAAAATCTCGGGAATAGCCCGGGATTTGCGTTATTTGTATTTTCGTTTGCCTTTATTTGTTTAATTGTGCCTTTATTTGTTTCCTCGTTCCTTAGTTCGCATTTAAGTTACTTTTTTTTTGTAGTTTTAATAACCATATATCACAAATATTATTCAATATTCACTTTTCACTCATTCACTACACGAATCACGTTCCGGGAACACAAATTCCATTCGATCTTCGTCGGGACAAACGACTCGGGTTAACACATATTTCTTTGTGTGTTTTCCTTGAACTATAATTGACACGAATTAAATCATCTTAAATTACCCTTTGGGTGCGGCCACACAATTATCTGATTAATTCTGGAGAGGGCCCATGGTATCTTTCTGCACATATCAAGTGGAGTAACAAATCCTTTGTTGACTACAAGTGTTGTGGATGCTGCTTCACATCACTCCGAAAAATAGCTTTTATTACTACCTTTTTCAGGACAGCGTTTGGCATATAATTACAAAAGTGATATTCACACATAACAGAACTTGCTTGTATCTCAAGTCTAAGGATGACTTAATAAACCATTTCAACATTTTACTCATGACAAGGATCAAAAAGTAAATGTTTGAAGTTGGGGTATCCAATATGCATCCCTTGTGAATACATATGAGTTTGGCGGGAACAATCCACATTCTCATAGAATATAACCAACACTCACATTTGCCTTGCATAACAATATTCCCATATTGTCAACCGACAATGGACATATTTAGAACGATAAAATCATTCAAGGATTAAACATGCAAATATAGGATAACAATTATTATATGAATGAATAACAAATACCAAGTATCTTTATTCATCATAAAGTAAAAATTGTCTTACAATCCCAATTATCCAAATACTATAAACAGATATGCATGAGACTAATTAGTAAATTGAAGTCTAATGTTCCCAACACTCTCAACTTTTCTTTACAAGAAAACTAAATAGTCATCTGAGTAAACTTTCCGAATACTAGTTTCAAATTTCACATATAGTGAGGGATTTGAGATGAGTGTCTTATCTCATATGCTCATACTACTGCAAGTGTCATAGTATGGAGATGTCGCCCTACCTTGCATAAGGTATTAGAAGTCAACGACATACTGACAATCATCTTTACAGTTTCTTAAAATGTAAAGTACTCTTTATTCCTTAATGTGTAATGCAACAATGCTCTTCGTTGAGCATATCTAATTAGTAGATTTATCATAAATGATAAAATCCTACTTTAACTAGTTTTAATTATCCTCTAGCATCATTGTACGTATACAACACTATGCTTTATAATTCGTAAACATCTATATTAACAATAATCTAAATACTCTCAATTAGATATTGTTGTTGTCAGCTCATCTTGCTCTAGTGCAAAAGTAACAACCAGTCTTATACACAATATAATATATACATGACAAACCCTTAGTTAAAAACATAAGGTTTCCATCCTTGTAATAAATTATTCCAAGTGAAATATACCATTTAAGACTTGCTTGAATGATATATTGCATTTGTGTTGGACTTAATTTTCAGCATATGTTTATTCCAAATAAACATTTATTCCAAGGTTGTTTGTTCTATTCCCTAAATCCCAAGTGAAGTTTCATTCCAAGCTTAAGGATTAAACTCTAGCTTAAATGGAATGATATCTTCAATATGTTATACAACATATGAATTTTAAGGAAAAACATAGTGCTCCCACTTAATGTCAGATGTAATCAGGAGTTATCTTAATTCAATCAAAATCATATTGTAATTAAATTCAAGATCTCAGCTCCTAGATGCATGATCCAATCCAAACTTGGATTGCTTAAACTTGTATACTACATAAAGATTATATAGACTCATAACCCTTTTGATTACACACCGTCCTCACAAAAGGTAATCATTAAAGAAAGAGTTATAAAACTTAATTGCCATATTCCACATTCAAGGAAACATGTATGACAATTAATTATCTTTATTTAATTAATGCATGTATATAAGAAAAATCTAATCACAGTCAATTGCTTGAGTAGGATTAAAACTTCTTATTATAAGCCATGCATTAACATGTATACAATTTTGTCTTTGTGAGCCTTTCTTCAAAAGAAACTTATTCCAACCTCATAGGTTAACTGTTAGGCAAAATAACAATCAAGCTCAAAACATTGATTTGCCTTTTAAGGACTGCATCTTATCATTCATAATTCTAAGACATTTATTAGATTCAAGATGTGATAATGTACCTTATCAGTTATCAGATTTTCAATGATCCATTAACTTATATTCCTCAGCATTGATATCAAAATATCAATCAAGTGATGAGGCATCCTTGCAGATTTATGAATGAGAGTAACATTATACTTCGGTCAACATTTACATGTTTAACCTTAGTATGACATTAATAAGTGGATTTTAGAAGGTTATGTATTTGTTCTTGAATATCTTCAAGATTTGCTGATGCTCCCACTTACTTTTGTAAGTAGAGACAATTCTCTAAATACTAAGTATTTAAGCAACAATAAATTGTTCTTTATTTGGGAACCACAAAATACATTTTAAGTTCTCATCTCAAGATTGTTAATAAAATGCTTCATAAGATTTTAACAAATTCAGAACTTGAATCAAGACATAATGGAATTTCTTCCAACAACTCTAATTAAGGTTTGTAGCAAAACCCTAATTTTGTATCACCCTTTAACTGAAAACCTTAGCAACAGTTTTGTGTTTCGTTGAGCTAGGAGGAACACCAATACTACAATCTTCAAGATAGGAAATGTAGAAAAATCAAAAACCCAAAAGGGTTTAAGATTCGATTGGTTTGAGTGGAAAAACCAAAAATCCCTAAAGGTTTAGGGGTTTCGGTCATGGGTTGTCTTGAATACCTTCTAGGTTTGAACCATATTGAGTATGTCCATGACACACGCAATTTTCTAACCTTGATTGATTTTGGAGGCAGTGTAATTAAAGCTATCATGAATCAAACAATATGAATATTGTTTGTTTCAACCTATTAGACATACCATAATAATGTGGTATTCTATAAGTATTTGAATTGTGAAACTATATCAGAATTCCATAGATAATTTAATTCTCTTTGGACCAAATACTTGTCAATTGGGTCGAGCCAAATTGCATATTAAGTATTTTCGAACCAAATGCATGCTATAATGTATATTTCTTGAATAATACAAGAACCTTATGCTCATGTGTTCACAAGAAGACATAACTGTTCAAGAATTATATGTTCATGTGTTTACAAGAAAACAGAACATGTCAATAATACATTATAAATCTTTGAATATTTCAAAGGCCTCATGTTTATGTGTTAACAAGAAGACATAACAATTTTACTATATACTTTATGTTATAAGTCATTGATTAATTCAAGGACTTTATAATTATGTCTTAACATGTAAACATAATTATACTAACAAAAGTAATCATGAACGCAAACTCTTAAGTTCTGTAGTAATTTCAAGTTAATTTTATACTTCGGAATTATGATTATTATCATTTGACCATAATTATGTTGACTAAAACATGTAGTCGAAATGTTGAAGTATCTTTACACTATATCATGACATTTGAATGTAGTAGGGCAACAAACATCTTGCGTGTTCAAGTCCTAGTAGAATGATTAGCTTTCTTACCTTGCGGTCAAGAGAAACCAATAATATGTTGTTCCTTGCACACACTTTGAGATTTCTCCCACTTGTGTAAGGCACAACATCATATTATGAAAACAAACAACATGTGTTTGATTGTGTAAACAATATGATAATGTCATAGATATTACAAGTAGTTTTAGAACCATAACCTTTAATAAGGATTTGTGGATTATTATTCTATAGATAACGTTCAGAAAGCAACAACGTGTTATCTAATAAAATAAAATGCAATTATCCTTTAAGCAATGGTCGTTCATATTCGGAAAGTAATGAATTATTTCAAAGCAAGTTTGAAATGATATGGGTGACTAACAAGGAAATAAATCTCGTAGCTCCCACTGAAATTGACAACATTACAGGAATGTTATTTCAGTAATAAAACGCAATGCTCCCACTGGATTTGTCAACATTGTAAGTGTTACATTGCCAGTAGAAAGCATATTGCAATTTAATACACTTTCCTATTCTCTTCGAATGCCTACAAGTAGCAATGTACTTAGGTATTGAATAGAGTATATGAAATCCTACTTACGTAGATGAGGGACTAGCCATTCATGCTTTCATTTAACTTGAATAGTTAGCATGCAATTCCTCCTTTATCGTCTACCTAGCCCCAAGGGTATTTAGCACTATAAGGAATAATAAGAGTCCAATAAAATACCTAGCGAATATGCTAGTAATTTCTATACTCTTTGCGGTTTAAACTCATACATCGTGACAAGTGCAAGATGTCATTTATTTTGGTAGCTATAGACAAAATGTTTTCTAGTTACACAAAATATTTTATCTTTCAATTATTTCAATACCGGAAAAGGGTAATGAAAGATCATAAGTGAGTTTAACAATTGTAATCCTATCTTAGTTTGTCAACTAAGGAGAAATAAATAGGAATAAGTCTCACTCTTCGAACCAGGAAAAGAGACTAAGTGTGTCTTTTTAAGAAAAAACAAACTTTTGTTTACGAATTATTTTGCAACAACACAATCTTAATCAGAACATAGAAAGTTCGATGTTAGTATTTTCGATAATTAAATTCTTAAAAGAATTAACTCCCCAATTAATTACTAATTAAGACTAAGATCCATCTTGACCTCCCACTTATTACCGGAGGTCTGACCAGCGTGTAAACAAGTGGGGCAAGAGGTAAGCGACGAGCGTTAATTGCATAAACTGCAACTCTTAGACTTATGAGACTGATCAAAACATTAGTAGACAAGTAATAATGTCATGAGCATGTTTAGTCTCATCTTATGCCTCGGGTCCAAGGTCTGACCAAAGCATACTCGAAATAAGTCGACCAAGCAAGAACGTGCAAATATCGCCAAAGGTCTGACCAATGAGCAAAATTCGCCATGGGTTGAAATGGCCCTAAGGTCTGACCAAAGAGGTCAAGTCAAATGCACGTGTTCTTGGTTGGGTGGCATAGACTTAAAATTTACATATAGGGTTACACATAAATGTGATAAAATCGTGTACAAAGAAGCATGCAAAACAACTTTGTAGCACTTAATTTTAAAAACTTTTAGTAATGACACTGTAGTGATCATCATGGTTCACGGTAGCTCCAATCGAACTCGCAAGGAGGCGGAGGACCAGGTCAGCGCGAAGCTATGACCGGAAATCCTTTAGGTGTGACTGTGCGCACCACCTTATACCCCCCTTATAGTTTGTTCTAGTGGGTGAGCCGTACTTCCCAAGTGTCCATAGCGTCCAGTTTTTAATTTCATGAAAACTTTTTTCAATAATTTAGGTCACTTAATTTTACAAAAACAATTTTCCACGAATCAAATAGCAGGTCACAATGAGCCGCGTGTAAATTAAGACCATATTAATGTCATATTTTTATAGTTATTAGTCCTCTTTTATTTTAGTTTTAGGCGTGTAAACATGTAGGCTAAAAACAAAAATCACAAAAGAACATAATATTAAAAACATGACAATAATATTAACAAGTAAACATTTAGATCCGAGAACTCTAGCAAGTCTTCCCCAAAAAGAGAACCATAAGACCCTCACCAGGTTTTCATCAAGTGCCTAGATCGCCACATGCATCACAAAAAATGATTTCGTAGGTCTTATAGCCGGAATACACACATAAAATAATCATGGCAAACTTATTAACTTTTAATTTTTTTTGCTATTTTATGTATCTAATTAACCGTTAATTAATTCATTTGTGTCTTGTTATTTTTATATTAATTAATGACAAGTATTGCATTATAGTTGTCAAAATAAAAATAAAACAAATAACTAAGTTAGATTTCATGCAGCCTTTTCGCGTGTTTATTAAATCGTGTAACCCATAATCGATAAACGAGATGGCTCGTGATGCCACTGTTGGGATTTTATAATCATGTTAACCATTAACTACGAGTACGCAGCGGATAATGGATCTAGTTTACAATTATAGTTAACACGTATAATAAACAAACAAAGAATAAAAGGGAACAAGAAAACTAACCCTCGTCGACACCCGCAAAAGAAACTAATAGTGGTTAAAATACCACCTCTACGGTTGCTCACACAAACACGTCAAACAAATACGCCCGGAGTGCTAGCCGTGTACCACGTAAACCCAAACACCAAGTGTTGATGCTCAAAAATGGATCAAAACGAAAACAGCCCAAAACTGTGTGTTGTCCGAGATATACAGTGCTGCCAGAGAACGATTCTCTTTGTTGTCCGATATCGGACAACACTGAGTTGGAGCTGTCCTTCCTTTTCTGTCCGAGAACGCACAGAAGGTGTGAAGAAAGTTTCTGCAGCTTACTGTGATTGTTTGGACTTATGAACTTCGAACCCTAACACTTATCAAGAGCTATAGGATCGATTATAACCTATTGAAACACCTTGAATGGCAAGTTATAGGTTTAAAAGTGAGATTCGAATAAACAAGAACCCTTAGAGAATGCTTGATATATTCGGCTGAGATTAGAAGAGAGTTTCTGTGTTTTGTTGCTGTGTTTTTCGTCAGTAATGAGCTGGGTATGAGGGTGTTTATATACCCTCTCAACCCTAGCTAAGATAAGCTTCAAAGTTTAACTTTAAGCCTTATCCCAAACACTCCTAAACATATCACAATTCTCCTTCTCAACCCTTATCACTTCAAAACGAATCTAGACAGTTTAACACCCCTTCCAGAACCTTCTATGGGCCGGCCATAAGGTTTAGGACAAGTAAATATCATGTCTAGTTCATCTTATGTCCAAATGGGTCATTTTAAGCTTTACATGAAAACGTATTCTAAATGTTTAAAGTGTGTGCCCCCAATAGGCTCACACACCTCTAGTCGTATTAGGCTATTCCAACTCACATATTCCAACAAAGACTCTAGAGGTTGTGTATTTGCTTTATAAGAAGACTTGAGAGAGAATGAAAACAAATGAAAAGACAATATAAGATGGCATAAATTCTTGCATATTTGTGTTTGTCAGTTACCGATGACATATTATTCATTCTTGATTTCGTGATAAGCTCAACAAGCCGGCCATTGTTGCTTTTTTATGCCCAAAAATATTAATGGAATAACAAGTTTACCAACTTTTTTTCTAGTTTCTATCTTGAAAAACATAAGTTGTTTGCCTTCATAAAGATACTAAATTTTTACAGAAAATTGAAAAACAACACACAAGGTTATTAACCTTGACAGAATGTAAAAATTCTCTGTCATCATGTCAACAGCAACTTAGCGCGGTAACTTTACAGAGCGTAGCAAAGACAAAAACACTGAAACATCAACATTTCTACATACAGGAATCCTCTTAAATCAATTCTCGTAAATACATGTTTTTAGCGTCAGCATAGTCTTTCTCGGCTGATAAACAACCAACAGGTTGACTATCCTCACCGACAGCTTTTTGGTAAATTTAGTTTTAAAACCTAGGTAACATAAAAATGAATCCATTAAGCATGACAACAAAAGAAAATTACAGATACTATCCTTTCCATTCGCCAAAACAATATACAAAAAAAGAAAAAGAAGTCACAAACGCTATCTGCTATTATAAACTTACATATTTCAAGAAAACGCTAGAAGTAACAAGTCAGCCACGGTCAATAACATCAACCAGACAAAAACCACCACCACTTACCTGCCGCTCATTTTTCATGTTTTCAAGTCGCACATTCGTTTCGAATAGAAACTCAACAATAAAGCCTCAAGGCAGGGGAAGCAACAGTTCATCAAAAGCTATGTTACACCGGTCAATGATCCCGTTTTGCTTATTCACCTTCCCAAAAGTTAAATTATGATCTAAAATAACTCGTCCTACTTATTCTTTTTGGTGCATTCGTAGGGCATGCTTTCTTAGAACTTACTTCCCTCTACATTGAACCAAAGTTCAAATTTTCCCACTTAAATGGTGCAACCAGGCCTATATCAGGGGCCCCTCGTAGGAAAAGACATAGACATACACACACAGCAGCTATGACAAGCATGGAATGTATGTAAGGGCGGTGAAGTAACCCTTGTGAACCGGGCATTCTTCTGGGGTGTTTTGCAGTAACGAGAGCACATCTTGAACAAGATTTTGGTGCCACGCGGTCTCTTATTCTAAAACTTAGCTCCTGTTGATCGTCGTTTATTGTTTGTAGCTCTATCTCATTTTAGATCCGTACCGAAACTTGACCAGCTATTCTGTCTGTAAGCTTCCGGGCCACTAGCATGTTTTATGAATTGTCATTCCTCATAGACGCATATTGGAATGGGGATAGCTGATGAAGCGAAAAGTGTACCGCTTTTAGGGGGTCATTTAAGCCCTAAATCGTATTTATTTGATCAAATATTGCCCTAAATCGTTCCTTTTGTCATTTTAGGTACTTTGGAGAAGAAATCTGGAAAATGAAAACATTTTGGACGTTTTTGGAGCATAAAAGTGAAGAAAACGACAAAGTCTCAAAATCGGCTGGAAAAGTACCTGTGACGGCGTCAAGCACCATTGTGACGCCGTCAACCCTTGACGCGCCAGAGAGGATTTTGGATGATTAAAAGGGGACGGCGTCAAGAAGGCCATCAAGAAACCCTAACCGCGGCGAGGTGACGGCGTCAGCTCTATAACGTGACGCCGTCAGATCTGATTTTCTATATATATTCTCATAATTTTTAGTCATTAGTGTGCAACTTTGTGAGGAGAAACCCTAAGACGATTTTTCTGCTACTTTTAAGGGTTTTATACCCTTGGATCTCCCATGTTCAATTGAAGATAAGTAATCAATTAATCATTCAATATGTCTATGTGTTGTTTGATTATATCGTGTTCTTGTCTTTTATTTAACATGCTAGGCTAGATTTATCTTGTGTTTGCTTAGATCTAATGAAACCTAACTATTGATTATTGGTTGTTGGTGTGTTATTAATTGTATTGGATGATTGTTTATCGATGTTAGGCTTAAGAAAACTAGCTAACCTCCTATACGGTAACTTGCTTGAACGTCTTAAGAAACATGAACCAATGCGTACTAAGGTTTTTATGGTTGTATTTAATGCATGAGCGAATTCTAGTGATCCCATGTTAGGAGCTTCTTAGCCGGCTCGACATAGGAGTGAAGTAGGAGCTTATAGAGTTGGGGAAGTACGTACGCCACCCCACGATTGGTATTAAGGAATACACCCGTCATCCACGCAATTAATACACACTAATCAACCAGTAAAAGATAGTTGGGGAGTAAGGAAATCTAAGTAAACACATTTCTCTCCATATAAGTTCCACCACCTTTTTATTTTCAGTTATTTTATTTTATTTGCAATTGTAGTTATTTGGGTTAGTTGATTAGCAACTAATTCCGCCCACTCCTTCAAACCCGAGATTTTACTTGCTTTTATAAAAATATAAAAAATACAAAAAGAATCTTCCCTCACCCTTAGACCTATTAGAGTAGTTTTTCAATCCTAATGACACTATTCCTCTAGAGAACGATCAATCCCCCGGTACTTGCCACTACACTATACTACATCGGTCAGGTACACTGCCTGGTGGGGATTGCAAGCCTCTTGAGATCCCTCGAGAGGTAAAACCTGTTGTAAGGTCGCAAAACCACGCATCAATAGCCCATTCGCATCCAATGAAGAATTCCAGCTCAGCAGCCCAATCTGCAATCGCAAACAGATCAAACAACACGTATTAGTTGTGAACTATATATTGTCTAGAGGTAGCAAAAAGGTGGGTCAGACAGCTTGGGATGACCAAAAATCAATAAATAATTAGTTTTTCCTATATACTATATCTAAAATAATCAGACTTTTAAATGAAATGATTCAAGGGGATTGTATGCATTTTACATCCACTTTAGTTTCAACCCGTTTGACCAATTTCCTTTTTATTTTACCTGTTTGACACAGTAAAGATACAACGTAACCCAAACTGCCCCATATGTATATACCTGGGTAAGAAATATACACCAGGCGCAACAAAACAAAGATATCATATTCTTAAAACATAAAAATCTTTTTCATGAAAAGAGTGACATTTTTTTCCTTCAAAAATTAACCAACTCGTGTTTAAAGATGACAAGTCTTTTTCTTGTAGACAAGCTCTTTTTCTAAAAATGACTGTCACCTACCACTAATAAATGCCAAAAAAATGTTTTGGAGCAACACGCGCATACCTCTTTTAGGTCATTTGTCAAAGCGTCAACTATATCGTCTGAATCAGATGTGCAAGCAGCCAAATGCAATGGTGTGATACCACCAGGTCCAGCAAGGTTTGGCGGGAATATATACTTTCTGGAAGTAGTTTTGGTGTCAACCACTGAATAATGTAAGAGCATGTTAACCATATTCTTGCACTTCCTTTTAATAGCCCTGTTTAATGGGTTAACCCCAGATAGCTGCTCCAAAGATGACTCTTCTTCTATGATACCCGGACCATTTTGTAGTAGAATACCTCAGAGCGTCTTTACTAAAGCACAAAAATCTTTTTCCACTGAGAATACAAGCAGGAACTTGAATCGACTAAGGCTGTAACTAGAATCCCCTTGCTTTTTCTGAAATAGCCATCCAAGCTCGTTCAAGAAGTGTAAAGTTTCCTTTATCGAAGTTGACCGACCGTTCAAAACTTCGGCAAATTCAGCCTCGAGAAGCCTCAATTATTGGCATAGAGTAGCATCAGCTATAATTATTGGAAAGCTCGTGCCCCTTAAACCATTCTCTATCTGTTCAACCAACTCAAATTTCAATATTTTGAAAAACTAAAAATCTAAAAAATGATCACACTTTTTCAAAAATGCGACTTCGGTTGCTGTATGAATTAAAATTTCGGTCATTTTGGCATGTGCCGCCTAATTGACCCGTTCCATTTTTAGTTAAAAATTTTGTCTTGCCCGTTTAAGATTACGACTATTAATGATAGACCACATTTTACTGGGCAGCCAAAGAGGGTCAAGCTACATGTTGAATGCCTGGGTTGACTCGAAAGAATAAACCAATAAAATATCTAAACAATAATTGATGGATTACATATTATGGCAACAATAAGTTAAATCTTTAAATTAAGTTAATATGGTTAATGGAACAATTGACCATTTCCTTTTCACTGATTTTTTTTATTTAGCCAGTTTGAGAATGAAAAAACACCCAAATCCTCCCATTCATAAACGGTCAAAACTTCTACCTTTATTCAAACAGATATATACCTCAACGAAACATCGACCAAGAGAACTAGGTACGCTAACTTCAAAGCTACACGTGCTTATTTCCTCGTATGTCAATTCGTGATTGGTTAATTATGTTGATTCCTCCAATGTACATCCATCAGCATGCGTACAGTAGACCCTAAATATGATATGAATGAACTTTTAATATTCCACATCACTCTCAACCAACAAATATATACTAAAATAAGTAGTGGGAAAGATTTACGCACTTGAGGTGTCTGTCGGAAAATTTTAGTGCACTTGAGCGATCTGTTCACACCTGGTAATGGGTCAGGAGGTACGGAGTGTACATCCATTAGGCCCCAAACTACCCTTCACTGAGTTACTACTGCTAGTACTAAGTTAGTACATCTGGAGCAGAGTTGATACTGCTAGTACTTTGTTAGTACTGCTGAGTTAGTACTGCTGGTACTAAGTTAGTACTGCTGAGTTAGTACCGCTCGGATAAGTATGTTACTACTTTGACCTATTCAAGAGGCAGTTAAAACTGCCTTTATGACCACGTTTAATTGGTCATGTAACCACTATGGGCTATAATGGGGATAATTATGAGGCGATTAATGGGCCGATTAATCCTCATAATTCCATTTGACTAGCTTTGAGTATTCTATAAATAGGAAAATCATATCATGCATGAGATATACATTACAGAAAACATAAACACTTGGATGCGCAAGGATTATTGATTTGTACCTAATTCAATAACAAACATTTGGTCTTATCCCAAGTAGATATTCGTGATACCCAGGCAATAGGGTCGAATAGTTTACTTTGGAAAGTGATAACACGATTCCAAGTAATATCCGGTAACCATTTATTGGTACGTAGTTAGGTCATCGATTATCTTCACCCTGTTTTGGGCCAACAACAACCAACGGTGTCCTCAGATTTCGGCCTCTTAGGAGAAGAGCAATCTCCTTTCCAGCCACAATAGCCAAAGGGGAGATGGATATTAGCTGTGGAGAACTCCATGCTTTCAAGAATTTAGACAAATAGACCTCCCTGATGTATTACAACATACAAAAAATGTCACAGCAGGAACGAACCAAAAAAGTGGGTAAAATTAAAAAAAAATATTTATAAAGGTAATGGCCGGAAAGAAATGGACAAAAATATCATTTTTAGTCAAAAAGGAAAAAAGACCGGCAGCCACTAAAAAGTGTGTTCTAATGCTTAATGTTATATAAAAAAATATACTTTAGAAGAAAAAGTTCCGTGCAATAATTATCACACATTGATTATTTATAAAACTCAAAAAACAAAGAAAAATAGCGCCGAGTGTAAACCAATCCAACTCTTTTGAACCAAACTAGAAAGTATGGTCCCTTCTGACCATCCACCTCTATTGAAACCATCAATAGAATTCTAGCACATGATAGACCAGAATTGCCAAGTAGTACACATCCACACCATATCAAAAGTTCAAGCCATAGTCACAGGAAACGCTGACTCGGCCGTGTTTCGCGTTTTGGATCAGTTGTACCTAAACGCGGTACGATCGCGACTTGGATCGCTCGGGATCGCGATCTGGATCGCTGTATCGGGCGTTCCCAAATAACATCAATCGGCGTTCCCAAGTCTATTGGGTCGACGTACCAAAATGGATTGGTACAGCGTACCAAATTGAAGTGGTACGGCGTACCAAAGTGAATAGGTACAGAATTAGCCACTCATGTTACACTTAAAACAAACTTAAACCATTACTAACGTAGTATAGCATGTTGTTTATGATGATCTGTGATATTCTGATCTTTTGGTTTTGGGTATGTGTTTCAGAATGCAAAACATTCACAGATTTGTAATAAACAATCTTTTGAGCATTGATATATCATATGTAATTATAGATATTTGGCTTATATTATGAAAGATCATATTTTGTTTAGGGTATCATTTTATGGCTTATATTGTGATCTTTTGACTTTGTATCTGCAGAAAGGGTGTTTGGGACAACCTGCTATGGCACCCCTATACCTGGCACTTCACTTACTACACATACCTGTTGTGGCACTTCACTTACGGCACATACCTGCTTGTATTCACTTTACTCATGTAGAACTACAATATTATTATTATGGTACATTGTACCAAATCGGGTACATCGTACCAAATTTTATGGTACATCGAACCAAAGCGAACCGTAGCGTTCCAAAATGAGCCTACCCCCCCTCCCCCCTCTCGTACCAAATTTTAGGGACCTAGCGAACCGCGTTCCCGTTTCGCGTTCCCATACCGAAACGAACCACGTTCCGTGTGACTATGGTTCAAGCAAAAACAATAACATGACTCACCATCCATATGTGATGCTATTTGCTTCTCAGTATGTGCTAAGAACCTTCCAGTTCCCTAAAAATCAGTACCAGAATCTTGAAAAAGGGAATTAATATATTGAACAAAGTTCCCTTCAAGCTGCAAGAAACACCACCAGCACAACGCAAGTGCTCAGTAAAAGATATAGGAAGGGTAAAAGTGCAAAAAGCCAGTTCATTAATTTACTCACTTGATCCCATGAAGATGATGACATCGATAAATAAATGGAAAGAACAACACAACCAGGCCTAATGTATCCCTCTATCTCTGATGGACTTTGTGAAAGTATAACTTTTGAATCACTTACAGGTACATGCATACAAGGTTTCCCCATCCATAGAAGAAAGATGCCCAACATAAACCAGTAACCTGAAAACATTAATTAAATTAATCCCTTATCATCTCAATTCTAAAATATGCCATGTGGTATTCAACATGTTTTTAAATTTATTTCCAACATTTCACACTAGCCAACAACATTGAGAGTGATTTGTAATTAGCAGTATAACGGTTATATTTAACAACAAAAAACATTAACCAATTTAGTCTATTTCATTCAAATTAGAGGGTGTTTAGAATTGCGTTTTGAATGTTTAGATAAACTGATTAGGCTTATGATAATCTATCAGCTTTGAGTAATCAGTTTCATACAATCTTCAGCAAAATTGATTATCAAATGGTACCCAATTTAAAAACCTAAACTGAGACTTTTACCACCATTTGACAAATCGCCTATCGTTATTAGATAAGATTGTTCTTCTTGGATAATTATATGCTTTACATAATACTAGAAAAACTGATATTCTGATTATTATAAATTTTTACCATAAGCCAAACACTGTCATCTGCAACCCGTTTTAGTAAGACTGATAACTGATTATCTGGATTTATTCATTTAATATCGCATAGTCAATTTCAAAAAAACATGCCCAAACATCTTAATTTAATGTCTCAATTTTCAAATCTTTGGGAATTAGAAAAAGACGAATGATGATGGGAGTGAAATATACCACATGAGATCCTTGACAAAGAGTGCATGAGGAATCAAAAGTCCATTTCCTGTCATAGCAAGCAGCATTGAAATAGCTGACAAACCTCTGATGTTGTCAGGATTCAAGAAGTTCGTCCACTGTTGGTAACAATTACAGTGATCAGAAAACTAATGTCAAGTAATTGTGCGTGTGTGTGTGTGTGTGTATGGGTATGTGTAAAATACATTGGCATGATGTAGGCTACCATTTGTGCAACAGGCATCCACATGAAGAGGAGTGTAGCAGTCCATCCAGATAACGATCGAACAAACTTTGTGGCTTTTTCTGGAAGTTTGCCAATTCTAGCCTGCAAATATATGTCATGCAATTTTACAATTTGAACATTCTAACTACTAAAATATTGTGTCCGTAAAAGTAAGAGTTTAGCTAGGTCTGTTGGGAATCAGAGATGCGTTAAATGCTCAAATAGTAGCTCACCATGACAACAGAAACCACTGCTATTACAAACGAAATTATCCCCGGCAAGATACTGTTCGGAACATAAGGCACAAAGGTTGACCACATGACCTGCATCATTCAATTGAAAATGGTAAATTCACACTCACCGCTATTTTCTACCAAAATAAATTTTTTTATAGAGAAGATGTATTACTTGTGGAAGGGCAGAGAGGCCAGCAATAGTAATGAAATCCTCCCAAAAGTTCCAAATGCTTTGGTTAAGCAACTTAAAGAAATTCAAGAAATTAATAAGAAGACCACAAGCAACCACAACAGAAGTGGCGGTAAATTGTGGTACAGGCATGGACCCAGCCATGGCTAGCTGAGTGATGACCGCATATGTTGATATAACACCTAAAGTTTGAACCACCATTGCTTCAGTTTCTCCTTTTTTTGCAAAGTAGGATAGCAATGAAAGGTTTCCAAGAAGTCCGGTGAACATTCCCTGCCACCATTCGAATTCACCAGTGAACAAAACAGAATATTAAGGGGGTGTTTGGCATTGCGTTTTGAAACTGATTAGTGTGGTTTCAAGTCGAAGATAATTATTTTTTTAGCATTTGAGGATTATTTAAATATGTAGGGGTTTCTATATTCAGATTAGGGTATTTGCAACAAAATTGATTCTAGTTTTCTGCTTATTTATGGGTCATTTCACATGTAGATCCTTCGATAATAAGAGTTTGCCAAACACTCAATCAACTAATTATCTGATAATCACAACTTTAGACAACGGTAGCTTATCTTAACACTATCTCCGCAGTTTGTTGTGTTACAGTTGATTATCTTATTGTGACTATTGCATATTACATTATCACTTCAAAACACATAATTAATGCCATATTACATTATCACTTCAAAACACATAATTAACAACAAAAAGTTACATTCTTTATTACCTCATTATGTTCAATGTCAACAAAATAACAAAAAGATTCAAATTTTATACCTCATTATCAACAAAATAATAAAGGGCAAATCACACAAAAAGCTACAATACTTTCGGTCAATCTTAAGCAATTTAACTTTTTTTTTTCTTCTTAATTTAAAGTACATAACTTAATTCTTTGTACAATGTGAGCTTTTTTGACTTTATGAAAAAGGTAACGTGTTACACTTTTAGCATTAATTAACCATTAGAGCTAAAAAAATGACCGAGAACATCTTTCGAAAAGTAAAAAACCTTAAAGTTATATTGGCGTAAAGTAGAGTACTTTTTTGTGCGATTCGATTTCTCCCAATTATATAAAAATTAAATATTTATCTATACTACACATGAAGAGAAAACACATTTGCACACACTAATTATCGCTGCCATACACTGTCGCTGCTATACGCGAGTACTCGTCTAATAACTCATTATATTAAGAAAAACAATATAAAGATTCAAATTTTATAACCAAAACAACAAAAAGATACAATCTTTATACCTCATTATGCCCATTATCTTGTGGGTCAAGTGGGTTTGGAATATCATAGTCCAAAGAACAAACTAAACTAAACCGACGTCGTTTTGGAAGAGATAAGTGGTTGGGTTTTACTTTTACACACAGTTTGTGAAATCTTCTTGATCGGTTTAACAGTGGGATTGAAATGGGTGAGAAATGGTGAAGTGGGTTGTGTTTGGTTGATGGGTTGTGAAGTGGTGGTGCTCCGCTGTGAACTGCCACGGGAGCCACCGTCATTTGTGTGTGTGTTTTTAGTGTGTGTGTGAGAGATGGAAGGAGATGATGATGGGTTTGGGTTGGGAGGGAATTGGAGTTGGAATTAGAAATGGAGTTGTTGGTCCCAATTTACAAACACATGAATATTATTAAGAGTTAATTTCAAAAATGGTCCCTGTGGTCTGTAGGTTTTAACACTTTTAGTCCTTATACTTTTTTTTAACGGATTTGGTCCCTGTGGTTGCGACCCATAACGGGTTTGGTCCCTTGACCAAATTTTTAATTAGTTTGACCGTTAAAAAAAAAAAAAAAAAAAAAAAAAAAAAAAAAAAAAAAAAAAAAAAAAAAAAAATTAAAAAAAAAAAAAAAAAAAAAAAAAAAAAAAAAAAAAAAAAAAAATTTAAAAAAATAAAAAAAAAAAAAAAAAAAAAAAAAAAAAATTTAAAAAAAAAAAAAAAAAAAAATTTTTAAAAAAAAAAAAAAAATTTTAAAAAAAAAAAAAAAATTTTTAAAAAAAAAAAAAAAAAAAAAAAAAAAAAAAAAAAAAAAAAAAAAAAAAAAAAAAAAAAAAAAAAAAAAAAAAAAAAAAAAAAAAAAAAAAAAAAAAAATAAAAAAAAAAAAAAAAAAAAAAAAAAAAAAAAAAAAAAAAAAAAAAAAAAAAAAAAAAAAAAAAAAAAAAAAAAAAAAAAAAAAAAAAAAAAAAAAAAAAAAAAAATTAAAAAAAAAAAAAAAAAAAAAAAAATAAAAAAAAAAAAAAAAAAAAAAAAAAAAAAAAAAAAAAAAAAAAAAAAAAAAAAAAAAAAAAAAAAAAAAAAATAAAAAAAAAAAAAAAAAAAAAAAAAAAAAAAAAAAAAAAAAAAATTTTTTTTAAAAAAAAAAAAAAAAAAAAAAAAAAAAAAAAAAAAAAAAAAAAAAAATTAAAAAAAAAAAAAAAAAAAAAAAAAAAAAAAAAAAAAAAAAAAAAAAAAAAAAAAAAAAAAAAAAAAAAAAAAAAAAAAAAAAAAAAAAAAAAAAAAAAAAAAATTAAAAAAAAAAAAAAAAAAAATTAAAAAAAAAAAAAAAAAAAAAAAAAAAAAAGGAAAATATGATTAGCTATCTAAAAAGAAAATTCCCAAAAAACGGGTTCCACAGTCTATACTAGCTGTGGCGATGAAAATTTATATTACCTCAGTCTTGAAGTAGAAAAACTTTTTTATGTGTATAGTGAAACCCAAACCCATGAAGCCAAATTTATTTGATTATTTAGTACAAAGATATATTAAAAATTTTGGGTTAGACTTTTTTTGAAAAAAAAGAAATTTTAAACCCAATAGATCCACACGTGCCCTCCCGTCCCCAAAGAAAAATTTATGTCAATCACCTTCCAGGGGAAACAATGTACAAATTTAAAGGATTTTACCAAAAACCCACGGTTTCGCCAAAATACCCATTTTTTGCACAGGGACTAGTGGCTTAACTTTCCAAATGCTGTTGAACAATCGCAAAAAGTGCTTAAAATTTAGTTTCAGCCCAAAATTTGGTTTTAAAGGGGAGAGAGGGGTTTTCTTCATATTAGGCTAATACAGTCACCAACTTTAAAAGACAGAAACTAAAAAAAAGATATGCAGACACAGAGATACAAAAACAGATTTTAAAGCCCCTTTTATCCTTGTAGATCAATCAGATATTTTGTCCTTCTTTATTGACAGATTGTGACAACTGTTATCAATTGGGACGAAAAGAACTTCACATTTTCATAACACCAGATTTGAGTCAATGAAATTTAACATTTTAAATTTTAAAAAAGATTTTAAAATGGGAAATAAATTTAATGCTTAAGGGGTTTAAAAATACATGACTTTTAAAAAAAAACATAAAAAAGCCCGGGCTTATTTGAAAAAGGGATGCGGCCGAATCCCCTTTCTTTTAAAAATCAAGTGCGTCCCCCGGGCTCTATCTGTCCCAGAAAGGGGTGGCATTTTAAAGCTTATCCACCATTCTGCCCTACAATATGAAAAATTTATTTTTTTCTTAAAACCGGGGCGCGTTTTTTCCAATTTAAAAAAATATGAACGGACAATAGCATAAGTTCAAAAACCCCATTAATTTCAGAAAAAAAAAAAAAATAATAATAAATAAGGGACAAGTTTTACAAGCCCCCCAAAAAAAACTACCCAAACCCCCCTCTTTTTTTGATTTTTTTTTTTTTTTTTTTTATTTTTATAATTTTATTTATATCAAAAAAAATATAAACCTGAAAGTACGGAACAGAAAAAAAAAAAGTTTTAAAATGTCAAACGCTTAAAAATGTCAGAAATACGGAGCAGAAATGACAAAAAACTGTAATACATGTCGTTTTTAAAGGGGGCAAAAGGAATAAAAATACAAAAAAACCCCCCCCCCAGGGGCAAAGTAGGGGGGGGCTTGTATAACACAAACCCCAAAAAATAAAAAAAAAGGGTTTTTTTTGTACAAAAAAATACAAAAAAAAAAATACTTAGGCCCCCAAAGTACTTTTTGTATTTTTTTTTTTTCTTTTGTGTACTTATTTATGTGCCCCTTTGAGCATGTTAGAAAAAACCTAAATAAAAAGTGGTTTTGCATAAAATTTTTTTAAAAACTGTGGTTTGAGTTTAAACCCGTGATCGAAAGTCGACCTTAGCAGTAGTCAGATTCTCTTTAGTTAGCGAATCAAAAAAAGGGTTGTCAAACGAGCTTTTATAAACACCCCCAAAAAAAGACTTCAATGTATTTGAATGGAGGTTTATAACCACACGAAGACGTTTAAGAATCTTATTGGGGTTTT
>CP139504.1:201926335-201970760 GCA_021014915.2 Artemisia tridentata subsp. tridentata
GATGAAGAGGTTATCAAAGGTAAATGGATTATTGATTCATAGACTATAATAAAAGATATGTCGATATATAATTTTTTCTGGTGTGTTATTAATTCGCTTTGTTGTTGTCATGTTATGCTTTTTTAGAAATGAAAGAGGCGTTGGACAAATTAAAGGAAGACAATGGAAATGGAAATTAAAGGTATATCATTGGATTGAGAAGAACCCGTTTTGTGCTACCTGTGACTCAAGTGAATATGACTGCATGACTCAAGATGGAAAAATGCTACTATGGCTCAACTTCTTTTGGTTTTTAAATGCTACTGTGACTCAACTTCTTTTGGTGAATATGGAAAAATGCTACTGTGTCTAGTTTATTTTGCTACTGGACTTGGGCCAAATGGGTCATTTGCTACTATAGTCATTCAAATGGCTTGTTTATTTTGCTACTGTGATAACCTATTCCAGACCATTGTTAGCTTTGTAACCTTCATGCAAGTCAAGTAGCACTGTGAATTCAGTCTTAGCTTTGAGTCATCATCTTTGTGAATTCAGTCTGCAAACTACAGTATAATGGTTGCCTTTTGTGATATCTTTGTTAATTCTTACCGCAGAAAAGAACCGGTTCAGGTTATGAGTTAGACCTGTTTAATCTTTTAAGAATAAGAGTGCTGCATTATTTGTTGTTCTTAGCGCAGAAAAGAACAATGGTTATGAGTAAATACTTACATGAGAAAGATTGCAAATCGCCTGTTTAGGCCAAAGCCAAACATGGCCGCAAAAGATCTACATCTCAATATTTATACATGGATCATGGATGTTGTATTATAATGATACAACTGTTAGACAATCCTTGATTAAAATCATTACATAAAATTTGAGGCTTTAAATTTTAGAACATACAAATGATACTTACCAAAAATATCTGTAAATAAGAGATGTTTTTACAAGACCAAATCTTTTTCGCACATTTCAAAGATTTTAGGGTATTTTTATACTAGATATTAATCTTATGTTTCTTCCCATACGTAAATTCAATGGGTATTTTAATGTTTGAGTGAAACGAATGGCTACTTTTATCTTTGCATGCTGCATGTCAAATGTTCGGTCCAACATGTCCAAAACCGAGGACCGACCCGGCAAACCCGATGTAAGACCGACCCGACCCGAGTAGACATCGGTCCGGTCTCAGTCCTTATAAATTACTATTCTCGGTCTTCGGTCCGGTCCGGTCTTGGCCGGTCCGGTCCGGTCTTTGCCCGATGCACAGCAGTATTCCTCCTACCTGTACCTGCAATCATATAACATCGTACCAATCATTAGTTGGCAGCACAGCTACCATGTGGCAGCCTCTGATTAGCCAGCCACCAGCCACATCAGCATATGGGACCCACAAGCTGCTATAGCTCAGGTGGGGCCCACTGCCACGTGGCAGTGCCACGTGTAGCCGGTCAACGAGTCAGGTCAGGTCACATGGCCGGGTCTGGATCGAGTCCGGATTAGTAATCATTTTGGATTATTGGTCATATGATGGTTATTAGTGTACTAGGTTGAATTTGATCTTTTTGATGAAATTTCAATGGTATGATTAAAAACTATGTAATTAACATGCTAAGATATAGTAGATTTCTTCCTCGGGACGAGTAAGGGTTAAATTTGGGAGGTTTGATCGTGTATTTTACATACACCTCATAGCATGTTAATTACGCATTATTGCATTGTGATTCGTTGTTATACATGTACTTTGAGGTGTTTTGTAATTATATAGGTTATGCATTAAATGGAGTTAAGATGGTGATTTTACAAGACAAGAATGAAGAACGAAGAACATATGGTTTTTAGCCTACGAAGACAAGAAATTTAAAAGATTCACAAGAATAGTACTGATACTAAGTGTTGGGAATTAAATATTCTAAAGACTAAGTATCGGGAAATTCTCTTAAGTGGTTAATTCTGGTAGCTTTAGTGTTAAGTCTGGTGAGTTCCAAAGTTAAGTCTGCTCTTCCATGGTTAAGTTTGGTGGTTAAGTGTAGCGATTAATTCTGGTGACTACCAATTAAGTCTGCTCTTCGAATGTTAAGTCTGCTTGCTGGAGATATTAAGTCTGGTTGACTGGATGGATAAGTATAATAAAGTCAATAATATATAGTAGATAATATCTTTGTCCATGTGCTCAGTCATTATGTTATATTCACAGAACAAGTTCTAAACATAGATACATGTTGTATCTTAGTTACTGACTCACATAAGCTAGCAAGTAGTTCGACAAGACTTGACAAGAATTAACAATATTGTAAAGATCTCCTTGGACTATAAAAGGAGATCTTAGCTTAGTCATATGTACGATGTGAATAAGAGTGTATATTTTCAAGTGATTAAGTTTTATATGTTGAATAAGAACATTTGATAAAACTTTCATATTCATAACTGTCAAGAACAAGAACAATCATAAACATTATCAATAATATTGAATCCTTTGGTATTATACTTTCGGTGTTCGTTGTTCAATATACACAAGCATCACTGTTCCATTTCCATAACCAAAATAACCTTCTAAGTGTGATTAAGTAAATTCCGCATACTTGATCATATTAACTCAACATATCACATACACAAAGCAACAAAGGTTTAACCACCTCATAGTGTATCGAAGCATCCTCTCAATTGGTATCAGAGCCAGGCTGATATAGTTGATTTAGAAGAAGAAGAAGAAGAAATGGACGTTGAATCTATTCAAACCAATGTTGCTGCAAAACTACCCATGCTCAAACAGAATGAGTTTGAGATGTGGAGGCTGAGGATAGAGCAATATTTCCAAGTGCAAGACTATGCACTTTGGGAAATCATTGAAGATGGAAACTCTTACCAGCCTACCACCATTACATCAACAGTGGACGGCAAAGTGGTGACAACTCTGCAGACACACCCAACATCTGCAGAAGACAGAATAAAGAAGAAAAATGACTTAAAGGCAAGAAGCATGCTGATGATGACCATTCCCAATGATCAACTTCTAAACTTCAGCAAGTTCAAAGATGCCAAGTCATTATTTGAAGCTATTGTTGCCAGATATGGTGGAAATGAAGCCACCAAGAAAACCAACAAGACACTGCTCAAGCAGTAGTTTGAAAACTTCTCCTATACAAACAATGAATCTCTTGACCATATGTTTAATAGGCTTCAGAATATTGTGAGCCAACTTGCTATTCTTGGGGTTGAAATACCTCAAGAAGATTTGAACTCAAAATTTCTGAGAAGCTTACCAGAAGAGTGGGCTATAAATGTTGTTGTCTGGAAGAATAAGCCAGACCTTGATACAATGGAGCTGATAGATTTGTATAGCAACTTTAAGATTGTGGAGCAAGATTTGGAGAAGAATGGAGGTACTAGTTCTAATACTGGAAACATGGCATTTATGTCAACTCCTAGTACCTCAAAATCTAGTGAAGAGGTGAAAGTTGTTGATGGTGTTGGTGCTGCTAGTTCATCAAGCAGTACCATGGATATTTTGGATGAGAAGACTTGTTGTGCATTTCTTACAAGTCGAAATGATGGGTCCATGCTCACCTATGAAGACCTCCAAGAGGTCAATGATGATGATCTGGAGGAAATGGACCTAAAATGGCAAATTTCTCTTCTTAGCATGAGAGCCAAGAAGTTCTATCAAAGGACGGGGAAGAAGCTCTTAATCAGCAATACTGATACTGCTGGTTTTGATAAGTCAAAGATAGAGTGCTATAACTGCCACATGATGGGTCACTTCTCAAGAGAATGTAGAAGGCCAAGGCAGCAGGATAGCAAGAACAAAGGTTTTGGAAGCACATCCAAAACAAGGGAGGTTTCTGAGCCAAACTCAAAAGCTATGGTAGCTATTGATGGGCTAGGTTTTGATTGGAGTTTCATGGCTGATGAAGAAGAAGATTCTTCACAGATGGCACTCATGGCTTTTTCTACTACTGAGGTACAATCTCATAAAGCTTGTTCAAATGCTTGTACTGCTCTTAAAGAATTACAAACTTTAATCAAACATTATGATGAACAAAAGAAAGAGCTAAGCAAAACTCATCAAAACTACATTAATTATAAGTGTGGTTTAGAATCAGTAGAAAAGCAGATCTTATACTATAAAGAAAATGAACTTGCTTTTTCTGATGACAAAGCTCTTCTTAGACAAGACATATTCTTTAGAGATGCTGAAATTAAGCTTTTAAGAGAGGCTTTTGATAGGGTCAAAAAGGAAAATGGAAACATTCACTTGACTACACAGACACTAGAACATGCTTCTAGAGGTGTCACCAACATGATAGAATGTCAAGTGATTAATAGAGCCAAGTCAGGAGTAGGATATAAGAGTGTCCCACCTCCATACAGAGGTATCCCTAAACCCCCAGGGATTGACCTAGAAAATTCAGGTGTCCCTGAATTTCAACAACCTGAGCTACAATATGGTGTACAGCCAAAAACAAAGCTAGTTGTTGATGAACCTAAGAAAGTTAGTGAAAGTTTAAGTAAAACTTCACTTTCTGAGGACAAGGTGTCCTCTGATAGAAGATCAGATAGAGTAGTCATTGAAGACTGGGTATCTGATGATGATGAAGATGAACAGGTTATGTCTAAACCTGAAGTAGTTAAGAAAGCAGGAACAAGTGTTCCTAAGATAGTCAAACACAATACTGATAGGCCTAAGTCCAATGTAAAACATGTTAGGCAACCAGTTAGATATTGTGAACAATATAGATCCACAAACAAACCCAGAGGTGACCAAAGAAGTTGGAACAACCTCAAGTCTCACCAAAACAGTGATGACTTTGGATTTTATAATAAAGCTTGTTTCACATGTGGAAGTTTTGACCATCTTACAGCTTTCTGTAAAATGGGTATCTGGGTATGAAAACAATAGGGTGAATTTCATAAGGAAAACTCCTCAAACTCACTTTCACTCTAGTTCTAATTTTAATAGATCATCACCCAAAACAGTTTCAATTAAATCTGGCTTAAAACAAGTTAATTCTGCTAGACCATTTAAGTCTGTTTACCCAAAACCAGCAGTTAAAAATGCAAAATCAACTTTCAAATATGCATTAAAAACTGCTAGAAGGCCCATTCAATCAAAAGCAGTGGTCTAAAAACAAGTTTGAAAAATTAAGGGTACAACTGCAAAGTCAGCAGTTAATTCTGCTAGGCAAGTAGTTAATACTGCTGCTTGGAAAAACAGGGCAAATGCTGTTAAGGCCTCAGCATGTTGGATTCTTAAATCCAATGTTGCATCAACTGTTCTTAAGAGATTAAATTTCATTGATGCAAGAGGCAGATCCAAGTCATTAATGGCTTGGGTCCCCAAAAGAAACTAATACTTCTCATTTCTGTGCAGGAACATTCAATTGATAAACAAGATGATAAAGGATACTCAGATAGTGGATGTTCAAGGCACATGATAGGCAACAAGTCTTATCTCTCAGATTTTCAATCAATAGATGGAGGCTATGTTACCTTTGGAGGAGGTGTTGGTGGCAAAATTTTCGGTAAAGGTACAATCAAAACTGGAAATTTAGATTTTGAAGATGTGTACTATGTACAAGAACTAAATTATAATCTTTTTAGTGTTTCACAAATGTGTGACAAAAAGAACAAAGTTCTTTTCTGTGACATTGAATGTCTTGTACTTTCTCCTGATTTTAAGATGCCTGATGAAAGTCAAGTGCTTCTTAAAATTCCTAGAAAGGGCAATATGTACAGTGTAGACATGAAGAACATTGTTCCTAAAAAGGTTTTAACTTGTCTTGTTGCAAAGGCCACATTGGATGAATCAATGTTATGGCATTGGAGGCTTGGTCATATTAATTTCAAAACCATAAATCAGATTGTAAAGAATGGTTTGGTAAGAGGTTTACCTCAAAAACGATTTGAAAATGATCAAACATGCATTGTTTGTCTTAAAGGCAAACAACACAAAGCCACTTGTAAGCCCAAGATTTTTAACTCTATCAATCAATCATTGTTTATGCTTCATATGGACTTATTTGGTCCTACAAATGTTAGAAGTATGCAACATAAAAGATATTGTCTAGTTATTACTGATGACTATAGTAGATTTTTATGGGTTTTCTTTTTAAGTACTAAGGATAAGACACCTAGAATCCTTAAGACTTTCATTACAGAGATAGAAAACCTTGTAGACAAGAAGGTAAAGGTCATTAGATGTGATAATGGGACAGAGTTCAAGAATAGAGTTATGGATGAATTCTGCAAAGAGAAAGGTATTAGGAGAGAATTTAGTGTTGCTAGAACTCCACAACAGAATGGAGTTGCTGAAAGGAAAAATAGAACACTAATAGAAGCTGCTAGAACTATGTTAGCTGACTCTAAGCTACCTATCACTTTTTGGGCTGAAGCAGTCAACACTGCTTGCTATGTCCAGAATAGAGTTTTAGTTGTCAAGCCTCACAATAAGACATCATATGAACTTTTTAGAGGTAGAACTCCTGCAATAGGATTTCTTAGACCTTTTGGATGTCATGTGACAATTCTGAATACCTTAGACCATTTAGGAAAATTTGATGGTAAAGCAGATGAAGGATTCTTAGTTGGATATTCTCTCAATAGCAAAGCTTTTAGAGTATACAACTTAAGAACTAAGAAAGTAGAGGAAAACCTACATGTAGAATTTTAGAACATAAATCCAATGTAGAAGGTCAAGGATCGAAATGGCTATTTGATCTTGAGACTCTAACCCATTCTATGAATTATGTGCCTGTTGTTGCAGAAACTAATGATTTTTCAGGTTCACAAACAATAAATGAGGCAAGGTTAGAAAAGGAGATAAATCAAGATCATGTATGGATGCCAATAAGTACAAGTGTGGATTCAACTTCAATAAATGGTGAATCTTCTTCTGGTAAAGCTAAAGAAGATGTTGAAGATGAATACAAGGAAGATGGAACAAATGATCAAGAAAATAGTTCTGCTGTTGATAATGCTGGTAAAACAGACTTAACTGAAGAACCAGAATTAACTACTGAAACAGACTTATCTGAAGAAGCAGAATTAACAAAAGAAGCAGAATTAACAGAAGATGAGGTAGATTTGAGCAATATCCCTCCTGATTATCCAGTTCCTTCTACTCCACACACAAGGATTCACAAAGTCCACTCCCTAGAAAATGTGATAGGAGATGTACAATCAGGGGTGAAGACAAGGCAACAACTGATGTCTTCAGACCAACAAGGGCTTCTTGATGCCCTTTATGCTTCAAAACAGCATGAGTTTTCAAACTCTTGCTTGTTTGTATGTTTTCTCTCACAAGATGAACCAAAGAACATTCTGAAAGCCTTAGATGATTCAAAATCTTCAAAATCTAAATATCCCTCCTGATTATCCAGTTCCTTCTACTCCACACACAAGGATTCACAAAGTCCACTTCCTAGAAAATGTGATAGGAGATGTACAATCAGGGGTGAAGACAAGGCAACAACTGATGTCTTCAGACCAACAAGGGCTTCTTGATGCCCTTTATGCTTCAAAACAGCATGAGTTTTCAAACTCTTGCTTGTTTGTATGTTTTCTCTCACAAGATGAACCAAAGAACATTCTGAAAGCCTTAGATGATTCAAAATCTTCAAAATCTAAATATCCCTCCTGATTATCCAGTTCCTTCTACTCCACACACAAGGATTCACAAAGTCCACTTCCTAGAAAATGTGATAGGAGATGTACAATCAGGGGTGAAGACAAGGCAACAACTGATGTCTTCAGACCAACAAGGGCTTCTTGATGCCCTTTATGCTTCAAAACAGCATGAGTTTTCAAACTCTTTCTTGTTTGTATGTTTTCTCTCACAAGATGAACCAAAGAACATTCTGAAAGCCTTAGATGATTCAAGCTGGGTAGAAGCTATGCAAGAGGAGCTTCTTCAGTTCAATATTCAGAAGGTATGGGTGCTAGTTGATTTACCTAAGGATGCAAAGGTAATTGGCACTATATGGGTTTTCAAGAATAAAAGGGATGAAAGGGGAATAGTGATTAGGAATAAGGCTAGATTAGTAGCCCAAGGGTACACACAACAAGAAGGTATAGACTATGATGAGGTCTTTGCTCCAGTAGCAAGACTTGAGGCAATTAGGCTTTTCTTAGCTTATGCTTCATTTTTAGGCTTCACAGTTTATCAAATGGATGTCAAGAGTGCATTTTTATATGGTACTATTGAATAAGAGGTTTATGTCTCACAACTTCCAGGTTTCATTGATCCTGACAATCCAGACAAGGTGTACAAAGTTGTAAAAGCTCTATATGGCCTACATCAGGCACCAAGAGCTTGGTATGAAACACTGGCTTCCTATTTACAAGAGAATGGATTTCAAAGAGGAAAGATTGATCAAATACTTTTCATCAAACAGCACAAGAAGGATTTTCTATTAGTGCAGGTGTTTGTGGATAACATTATCTTTGGGTCTACAAGGAAGGATATGTGTTTGGAGTTTGAGAAACTTATGCATGATAAGTTTCAGATGAGTTCCATGGGGGAACTTACATTCTTTTTGGGTTTGCAAGTTAAATAGTCATATGAAGGCATATTTATTAGTCAAGATAAATATGTTGCTGAGATACTAAGGAAGTTCAACTTTGTTGATTCAAAAATGGCAAGCACACCAATGGACTCTAAGAAGCCACTTCCTAAAGACTTAGATGGAGAAAATGTGGATGTACACACATACAGATCTATGATAGGTTCTTTGATGTATCTTACATCATCAAGACCTGATATCATGTTCTCTGTTTGTGCTTGTGCAAGATTTCAAGTAACTCCAAAGGTTTCTCATTTAACAGCAGTCAAGAGAATTTTTAGATATCTCAAGGGTCAACCTAGGTTGGGTCTATGGTATTCTAGAGAGTCACCTTTTGACTTGGTAGCATTTTCGGATAGTGATTATGCTGGTGCTAGCTTGGACAGAAAGTCAACAACTGGAGGATGTCAATTCCTTGGGTGTAGACTTATCTCATGGCAGTGTAAGAAGCAAATAATTGTGGCTACTTCAACAACTGAAGCTGAATATGTAGCTGCTGCAAGTTGCTGTGCTCAAGTCCTATGGCTTCAAAACCAACTTCTTGACTATGGGTACAATTTTATGAACACTGTCATTCATATTGATAATAGTAGTACAATTTGCATTATTAAAAATCCAGTACAACATTCTAAAACAAAACACATTGAAATTAGACATCACTTTATAAGAGACTGCAATGAGAAAAGATTAATTCAAGTTCTTAAAATTGCTTCAGAATACAACTTTGCAGATCTGCTAACAAAAGCTTTTGATGTTGGAAGATTTCAGTACTTGGTAGCAAGTATTGGAATGCTTAATCTTTGAATTTTTCAATCTAATGTGTTTTTGTATATAAATTTTTGGTTGTACTGCTAACTTTATAAGTTAATGCTGCTATTACAAAAGTTTGTGCTGTTAGTACAAATTTAAATTGTGTTATTCATACAGTTAGTCCTATGATTATTCTAATTCAAGACAAGTACTTTGTACATTGTTCTTTTGGTTTTAGACTAACAATTTCAGGTATGAGCAAATAAACACAAAGGATGTTTCAAGTGAAATGGAAGCAGCAGAATGATAATATAAGTTGCTGAAATAATAGGTTCATGATAGAAAGAATTTGGGAATTTAAACCTCCTTAAAAACTTCTTTCTTGAAACCTGATTATGAAATTTCACATTGAATTGATGACTTAGTTGATCAGAAAGTAACTGATACAACTCACTTTCTATCATTTTATACTCTTAAGTATAATGAGCAAGTCTAAAGACATCTGATAGAAAGAACAGCTAGTAAAAGTGAATCTAACACTTGTGTTAGAGGCAACAATTGCTATGAGCTGGAAACCCTGTCAAGAAAGCCTTTTGAATAGGTTTATCTTTACACAGGCAATTATTTATAACTGAAAACATTGGTTCTCACATAACCAGAGGTTGCTTTAAACCGAAATCTTGATTAAGTGTCCGTTACACACTTAATCCCTTCAAAATGGTTGAAAGCAGTATGAGTTTTAATAATAAAATCAAGTACATACTGCTAAGTCAAAAGTTTCTTAAAAAAGATTTTCAAAAGGACTCAGTAAAACCATCCATTGATGGATAATGAGTCAATGCCCCATGAATCACCTCTCATACGAGTTAACACACCTAGAAGTGATGAGGGCAGCAAATTAAACTCTTAAGGAATTGATGGGTACATGTACAATATTGTCTGATAACAAGTTCTAATTGATAGCTCAGATGATGGGAAAAGAAATATTTTGGTACATTGTGAGAGATCTTCCAAACAGGGGAGGAAATGTTATTTGCATCTCAGGGGAGGAAATGTCTCAGGGGAGGAAATAAATCCAAAGAAGGAAGATTAACCAATGAAAGGGAGGAAAAGACAAGAGCATACAAGATGATGACATAGAGGTTGAAAATGACAAGAATAGAGCTGATAATCTCTTCTTCATGAACAAGATTCTGGAGTATTATATATATTCGGAAGGGATGAAGCATTCCAAAGGAGAAAGTTCTATCTAGGTCAAACGGAGAAAAGTTTCAATTTCAGTTCACCACGTTTGTTCATCACTTGCAAAGGCATGCTGATAGATGATTTCACTTGTTGAAACAAGCATCCAAGATACACAGCATCATTGCCTCTTATAATTCCTCCATCCAAGGAAATTGCACCATCTTTTAGGTCATGTTTGAAGCCTGAAGAAGTGTATTGATATTGTTAAAGTCAAAGAACAGAAAGCAGATGAGTTAGATATTCTATATCTCACAGATCAGAAGAAAGCTCAGATCAAGGGTCTGACTATGAAGTATTTGCAAGATCCTCCCAATCAGAAATTCAATTAAGAAGAAACATGTTGAAATGGGTTCACATGTTTAGGGGAGGATTGTTGGGAATTAAATATTCTGAAGACTAAGTATCGGGAAATTCTCTTAAGTGGTTAATTCTGGTAGCTTTAGTGTTAAGTCTGGTGAGTTCCAAAGTTAAGTCTGCTCTTCCATGGTTAAGTCTGGTGGTTAAGTGTAGCGATTAATTCTGGTAACTACCAATTAAGTCTGCTCTTCGAATGTTAAGTCTGCTTGCTGGAGATATTAAGTCTGGTTGACTGGATGGATAAGTATAATAAAGTCAATAATATACGGTAGATAATATCTTTGTCCATGTGCTCAGTCATTATGTTATATTCACAGAACAAGTTGTAAACATAGATACATGTTGTATCTTAGTTACTGACTCACATAAGCTAGCAAGTAGATCGACAAGACTTGACAAGAATTAACAATATTGTAAAGATCTCCTTGGACTATAAAAGGAGATCTTAGCTTAGTCATATGTACGATGTGACTAAGAGTGTATATTTTCAAGTGATTAAGTTTTATATGTTGAATAAGAACATTTGATAAAACTTTCATATTCATAACTGTCAAGAACAAGAACAATCATAAACATTATCAATAATATTGAATCCTTTGGTATTATACTTTCGGTGTTCGTTGTTCAATAAACACAAGCATCACTGTTCCATTTCCATAACCAAAATAACCTTCTAAGTGTGATTAAGTAAATTCCGCATACTTGATCATATTAAATCAACATATCACATACACAAAGCAACAAAGGTTTAACCACCTCATAGTGTATCGAAGCATCCTCTCACTAAGTCATTTAGTAGAGGTACTATATTATTAAAGAGACAAAAGGATGTTGGCATCTAGGTTCTACCTAGATGCTTATCAAAACAAAAGCATCTATCCAAGATTCATTAACATCTATGGTTCACATAGATGTCAACCTTCTCTTTCTCCCACCAAAAGCCACGACACAACAAGAGTTTAGGCATCTAGGTTCTACCTAGATGTTTATCAAAGGCAAAACATCTATACAGACATCTCTTGCATAAACTCACGGCCCATAAGGTCAATTAACTTTTGTAACCCTACTTCTACCCTATATATGGATCGACATATTCATCCAATATACATCCTTTATTCACGAATAAAATTCACGACTCCACCAAAACCCTAGCCACCATAAAACTCCTCCATCATCTCCATCAATCACTAACCGTTAATCCATCCAAGATCTTGAAGATGCCATCAATGACAAAGATGATTTCAACAACATCCATGGAAGGCTAAACCTCTTGTAATCTCTCCCGGTGAAAGATATATGGTTTGATTACGTTTACGGATTTTACATTGTTTGTCATACATTGACTCATATGATTTTAATGCATATCTTTTGTTTGATTTCAATGTTTTAATATAATTAGTTGATTGAATTATCGTAAGACATGTTATTGCGAGTCAACGATTCGTGCCAAGCCCAATTAGTATAGGGGTTAAGACGGTCGTGTGGTAAACATAACTTGTACCCAAAATTGTTCATTTGATTAATTATCTAATTTGATGGGATTATCGTAAGACATGTTATTGTTAGTCAACGAGTCGTGCCGAGTCTAACTAGTTTAAGGATTAAAACGATTCGTGTGGTAAACATAACTTGTGCCCAAAATTGTCCATTTCAAATAATACAAACCATGTCTATGTGGTTTGGAAGCAGACATTAGTAATAATCCGTAATTTAGTCATATCAATATATCCGGAGCCGAGAGAGATTGCTTTTCATCCAACAGTTTACAAACCTTACTTTTATTTGCTTATTTACTTTCTAGTTAATTAGTATTTTAGTTATTAAGTTATTAAACCAAACAATCAATCAATCATTTATTTCGTTAAACTTAGCTATAACCACATACTCCTCGTGGATACAATACCCGCTTGCCCTATCTAGTATAAGGTAATTAGATTTATTTTTTATCGGTACAACGACATCGATCAAATTTTGGCGGATCGGGTATGTATTACTATGCGTTGACAATATCCATTATCTGCCATTTCGTTATGCTTATAAAACATTGCATGTTTTTTGTAGGATCACGATGGATCGCATATTAGAGGACCATTGATCATTTTTGGCCTTCTTTGCTAAAAGTCCCTAACTTTTTGCGAGCTTTTAAATCTCCAATTGTTAGGGCCTCTAACAAGGAGGAGGCTGTGTTATGTTTTTATACGATGCCCAATTATAAGAACTGGCATGACGACAAAATGGGAAAAAATGTTGAAAAATACTCTATAAAATACTATAAGATTTGTTTATGAAAATTTTGAATAGCAACTATACACACATTTTGCAATTTTTAATATTTTCCATTATCTCTAGGGGCTGGGATCTACTGAAGATAAAGAAAATGTGAACCTTTTTACACTTTGGGCTATGAAGATGATGACGAGGCAATTGAGCTCGTCTTTGGTGGTAAGAAGAACATCAAGAAATGGCTTGAAACACCTGATCAGGTTTGTCATTATGAGCTTTTGTAAACTTAGTTATAAACGTCAAATACGATTGTAAAAACACATGTTGGGCAACTTTTGGTGTTCTGTTTACATGTGAATGGGTTGAAATTGCCATCTCTACAACATAGTAATCAAGGAGACATGACATGAATTTCATTACAATCATCGTTTCTTGATGCAGGTTGGTACTTCTATTGACCCAAAGGAGACGCGCATCCGAATCCGCGACTTAATCAACAAAGAACTAAAGCAATATTGTTTGTATGATATCCAAAAATCAATCCCATCAATGGTTGATGGGTTCAAACTTGTTCAAAGAAAGATATTTTTCTGTGCTTTTAAGAAGCCTATTTTAGATAAAGAAACTCAACTTGAAAGAATTCGGTGGTTTTGTGCTTATCGTCATGGGGCTGATAGTATAGTTGGTGCGGTTGTCAACATGGCAAGAAATTATGTTGGTAGTAACAACATAAACCTTTTTCAGCCGATTGGGTCATTTGGAACACGAGAGCACGTGAGATATACAATTTGACATTTACTTATTTGTATACAATGCATATTCTAAAGTATGTTATTCCTTTGCAGTTATGTAAAGATTGTGTATCTGGCAGATATACAGCCGATTGGGTCATTTGGAACACGAGAGCACGTGAGATATTCAATTTGACATTTAAAATATAACACTATGTGTATTTTTCACATAAAAGATGAACGCATTCTCGACTGAAGATGGAAAATCCTTTGAGCCTGCATGGTAGTTTATAATCTATGTGTATATTTACAAGTATACGATATTGTTTGAATTGATTGTTATAATGATTCGATTTTTTTTTTTTTTTTGAAAAAGGTTTCTTCCAGCCATTGGGGCTGATGTATCTGGTAAACGGTTGTCGAGGAGTAGCGATTGGATGAAGTACATTTGTTCCAAATCATGATCCACAAGTCATATTTTCTAACCTAAGAAACTTGCTATGCAACAATGGTAATGTAATGGATGCCATGGATCCATGGTATGCAGGAACTATTGAAGAATCAGGAACAAAACGATACATCACAAAAGGGACTTATAATATTACGGATCTACAAAACAAAATTATACTTAGTATCACTTAACTCCCAATAGTGAAGTGGACTAAGAAATACAGAGTTTTTGAACGCAGCTTCACGGTATGGGGAGGGCAAAAAAACCCCTTTCATTAAGGTAAATAAACAAGTTTTAAATATTTTTATATTATTATCTTTACACTTCTTATATGAAACCCATGTTCTTTTTGCAGGCTTACAAGGCTCACAAGGTTCAGAATAAAGTGCAGTTTGGAATTACCCTGACTCGTGATCAAATGAGAAGCAAATAAAGCATGCATCTTGAAATAAATTTAAGCTAACAAGTATATTAACAACATCTAACAAGCATCTACTTGATAAAAATGGTAAACTAGAGAATATTCAGTCAGTGAACAATTAAGAGCATAAATCAATCTCTTTGTTATCATACTTACTTTCTTCAGCTGTGGCATACTTCTCTAGTTTACCATTTTTATCAAGTAGATGCATGTTAGATGTTGTTAATATACTTGTTAGCTTAAATTTCTTCAAGATGCCTACTTTATTTGCTTGTCTCATTTGATCACGAGTCAGGGTAATTCCAAACTGCACTTTATTCTTAACCTTGTGAGCCTTGTAAGCCTGCAAAAAGAACATGGGTTGTATATAAGAGGTGTAAAGATAATAATATAAAAATATTTAAAACTTGTTTATTTACGTTAATGAAAGGTTTTTTTTTTTTTTGCCCTTTTTGCCCTCCCCATACCGTGAAGCTACGTTCAAAAACTCTCTGTATATTTTAGTCCACTTCCCTATTGGGAGTTCAGTGATAGTAAGTATAATTTTGTTTTGTAGATCCGTAATATTATAAGTTTCTTTTGTGATGTATCGTTTTGTTCCTGATTCTTCAATAGTTCCTGCAAACCCTTCATATCATGGATCCATGGCATCCATTACATTACCATTGTTGCATAGCAAGTTTCTTAGGTTAGAAAGTATGACTTGTGGATCATGATTTGGAACAAATGTACTCCATCCAATCGCTACTCCTCGACAACCGTTTACCAGAGCCATCCACCAATGGGATGGCTAGAAGAAACCTTTTTCAAAAAAAGAAAAAAAAAATCGAATCATTATAACAATCAATTCAAACAATATCGTATACTTGTAAATATACACATAGATTATAAACTACCATGCACGCTCAATGGATTTTCCATCTTCAGTCAAGTAGTCGAGAATGCATTCATCTTTCTTGTGAAAAATATATGGTGAGAGAGCTTAGTGTTAATATACCTGCCAGATACACAATCTTTACCACCCTGCAAAGGAATACCAGACTTTAGAATATGCATTGTATACAAATAAGTAAATGTCAAATTGTATATCTCACCTGCTCTCGTGTTCCAAATGACCCAATCGGCTGAAAAAGGTTTATGTCGTTACTACCAACAAAATTTCTTGCCATGTTGACAACCGCACCAACTATACTATCAGCCCCATGACTATAAGCACAAAACCACCAAATTCTTCAAGTTGAATTTCTTTATCTAAAATAGGCTTCTTAAAAGCACAGAAAAATATCTTTCTTTGAACAAGTTTGAACCCATCCACCATTGATGGGATTGATCTTTGGATATCATACAAACAATATTGCTTTAGTTCTTTGTTGATGAAGTCGCGGATTCGGATGCGCGTCTCCTTTGGGTCAATAGAAGTACCAACATGCATCAAGAAACGATGATTGTAATGAAATTCATGTCATGTCTCTTTGATTACTATGTTGTAGAGATGGCAATTTCAACCCATTCACATGTAAACAGAACACCAAAAGTTGCCCAACATGTGTTTTTACAATCGTATTTGACGTTTATAACTAAGTTTACAAAAGCTCAAAATGACAAACCTGATCAGGTGTTTCAAGTCACTTCTTCCTCTTCTTGATGTTCTTCTTACCACCGAAAAGGAGCTCAATTGCCTCATCATCATCATCATCTTCATCAGCCCAAACATAGCCCACAGTGTAATGACTAAGATTAGCAAAAAGGTTCACATTTTCTTTATCTTCAGTAGATCCCAGCCCCTAGAGATAATGGAAAATATTAAAAATTGCAAAATGTGTGTATAGTTGATATTCAAAATTTTCATAAACAAACCTTATAGTATTGTATAGAGTATTTTTCAACATTTTTTCCCATTTTGTCGTCATGCCAGTTCTTATAATCGGGCATCGTATAAAAACATAACACATCATCAGCCTCCTCCTTGTTAGAGGCCCTAACAATTGAAGATTTAAAAGCTCGCAAAAAGTTAGGGACTTTTAGCAAAGAAGACCAAAAATGATGAATGAAATTGATCAATAGTCCTCTAATATGCGATCCATCATGATCCTACAAAACACATGCAATGTTTTATAAGCATAACGAAATGGCAGATAATGGATATTGTCAACGCATAGTAATACATACCTGATCCGCCATAATCATCAAGTATTCAAGTGTCCATATCTTAATCCCTCAACATTTTCATAATGTTTTCCATATTGGAGGCCTCAGTGTTGTTTTTCAAGTTTGCATCACTTGCTTTCCTCACATTGAGCAACTTACCTTTCAAAGGATACCTGCAAACAATAAAACATTGTGTTAAAAGATTATTTATGTGAATACATCTAACTATCAAAGAACAACAACAAGAAATTGTTCTTCAACGCCCAAGAACTTTATGTCAACTATCTAGTCGTTATATCCCACAAGCCTTTTATCAAGTTTTAACTTAAAACTGCCTTCGGTTAATTCGGATGGAGAATAGAAAAGAAACTACTGATCAGCAGTGACACATAACAGCCCTTGACCGGAGGGTAACATCACAGCAAACGTAAAACCTCTTTTAGCTAATGAAATATATACCCAATCTAAATAACAATTTGTCATATTTACCCCTATTACTAATTTATTCAATTTAAGATTTATAAAACTAATAATAATTATTTTTCAAGATGATGTTGACTATTATACCCTTATTATAAACTATAACCAATTGCAAACAGTCTACTACTTTCAGTTCGATCAGACGTAATATGCATGAGTAATACAACTATGATATTCGTATCATATATAATTAATTATGTGTCCTCAATGGGGATCTTTGATATCAACGAATCTGCTTATGCATATACACTTGCTGGTTTGAATCTTGTTCCGTCTCAATGATCATTATAGACAAGCATCCAACATATAAACCATAAATATGTCCCTCGGGAAGTGTCCAGTGTGAGACTTAGATAGCGAGGTCGCTTTAAATGGATAAGCACTTACAAATTGAATCTAGTTGTAGGCCTTTTTTAGTCTTCAATAAGCTGTTAAAAACTTATAAATAAAAGTTTAGATAAGCTTGTTCTAGTTTGATACAATAAGCCCTTAAGCTAAAATGAATAAGCTTAGCCAAACACCCCCTATGGCTTAATATTGTGTGTTGTGACATGTATTGTTATGTATATATAATATATGATATATAATGTTCCAGAAATGAATTTTGGAAAATATGATTAGCTATCTACAAAGAAAATTACCAAAACGGGTTCCACAGTCTATACTAGCTGTGGCGATGATAATCACTATTACCATCAGTCTTGAAGTAGACAACTTTTTATGTGTATAGTGCAACCAACCATGAAGCCAAATATTTGATTATTTAATAATATTTAAGAATCTTAAATAACTTACTTGTACAAAGATATATTAAAAACTTTGTTAGACTATTTTGAAAAAAAAGAAAGTTAAACAATAGATCCACACGTGACCTGCCGTACCAAAGAATAATATGTCAATCACCTTCCACGTAAACAATGTACAAATTTAAAGGATTATACCAAAAGTTTAACCAAACAATCACGGTTTCGCCAAAATACCCATTTTTTGCACATGACTAGTGGCTTAACTTTCGCAAACTGCTGTTGAACAATCGCTAAAAGTGCTTATAATTAGTTTCAGTCCAAATGGATTTCAAGGAGAGAGCTGGTCTTCATATTAGGCTAATACAGTCACCAACTTTAAAAGACACGAAACTGAGCAAGATATGCAGACACAGAGATACAAAAACAGATATTAAAGTCCCTATATCCTCTGTAGATCAATCAGATACTTGTCCTTCGTATTGACAGATTGTGACAACTGTTATCAATTAGACGAAAAGAACTTCACATTTCTCATAACACCAGATTTCGAGTCAATGAAATTTCAACATGTTAATGTAAAAAGAGTTGAACTGGGAATAAATTTAATGCTTAACGGGTCAAATACATGACATTTAAAATAAAAAAAACATAACTAAAGACAGCTTACTGCAAAAGATGCGGCCGAATCTCCTTCTGTTAAAATCAAAGTGCAGTCTCCGGCTCTATCTGTACCAGCAAAGGTGGCATCTTCAAGCTTATCAATGTCAAGTTTTTCACCACCATTCTACAATATGCCAAGTACTTTTTTCTTGAACCGGCGCGATTTTCCAACTAAAAAAATATGAACAAGACAATAGAATAAGTTCTAAAACCCATTAATTTCAAAAATAAAATAAAATAAAATAAAATAATAATAATAATAAATAAAAAGTGGTTTTGCATACATTTTTTCAAAAACTGTGGTTTGAGTTTAACCTGTGATCGAATGTCGACCTTAGCAGTAGTCAGATTCTCTTTAGTTAGCGAATCAAAAGTAGGGTTGTCAATACGAGCATTGATAAACACCCGCAAACAAGACTTCAATGTATTTGAATGGAGGTTTATAACCACACGAAGACGTTTAAGAATCTTATTGGTTATATAATCGAGGTGTGACCCTCCCTTCCTTGTCGCGATATTGTTAATGAAGCTTATCTAATTCATAAGATTATGTCAGCCATTATAATTTACTTATAAGCTGTAAATGTTCATAAACTCAATAAAAATTGTATACCTGCTCGTATTGCCCATCTGACAGGGAAACACAAACATCCCATTTATCATTAACTTTCGTATAAAACCTAAATAAAATATGATTAGCATCAAATTAGCAATTAAACTAAATAACAAGACAAGGTATTCATCATAAAAATTAAAAAGAACCTCTCAGATGTTCCGGGAACAGTCTTCAAACGTTTTGAGTGGAAGACATGTTCAACCACCCCACCCTTTCCTAAGTCGACCACACGTCTCTTCATTAAAGCAACGGTATCATCTTCAAGACATTCCATGCCGCATTTTTCGAAATCAGCAGTCCAAGGTTCACTACCACCCTCGCATTCTTGTAAATCTTTGAAATCATTTGGCTCAGGCATATCCTCCTTGTTGATTGTGAAAACCTAAACAATAATAGGATGTTATTCTCAATAATAAGCCAGAAACCATAATATTAGCCCCAAATATATTTAATCAAAGTTATTACTTATGGTAATTCGATTAGTCCAAACACTAATCATACAATTTGACAAATTGAAGTTCACTTTGGTAGTGATGCAGTCGTCTTCTTGTTTGACTCTTTTTTTAACATTTTTTCTTTTTCCCAGATCCATAGGGTTTGTGTGTCTCTTTCGATGAATTGGGTTGTGGAGGGGAGAAGTGGAGGTTAGGTTGAGATAAGATCTAGGGTTGTGGAGTGAACTAGTGAAGTGGAGGCGTTGGTTGAGATAAGATCTAGGGTTTAGAGACAAACGCATGGAAATGGAAAAGAATATGAAATGGAAAAAGGAAAGCTGTTAACATAGAATGTAAAAGTTTGTTTAAAAAAAAATAAATAAATAAAACAAAAAAAAATAAAAATAAAAACACATAGAATGTAAAAGGAAAATAAGGGCTAATTCACAAAATGACTTTCAAAAAAAAAAATTAAATATAGTAGGAAAATAATGACTTTTTCTAAAAACGTCATGTGCGAATGTGCGAATGTACGACACGTGTTCATTTATTTAATATTAAAGTACAGTTGGTAGGTGGGGTAGGTGGCACTTTGACTTTGAATATTTGCTTAAAAGACAAATTTACCCTTCTCTTTATTAAAGTCCTTTACCATATTCAAGTCCTCCTTATCCACTTGATGAAAACACATCTGATGATGAAAACACAGGTTCGATTAAATTATCTAAGTTAAGTGGTGTTTTCCTTTTTCTTTATAAGCAACTTTAAATGATGGATCAAATTTTTTTTAAACCATTGAAAAAGAAAAATTATAAAGAAAAAAAATTATAAAGAAGAAGATTAAATGATCTAAGCCACTTTAGTTTTCAACCACTGTAAGATGATGGATCGAATTCAGGGAAGATGATGGATATTATTTGTAAGATCGGATCTAATTTTGATCAGGAATTCAGGGAAGATGATGGATCGATTATAATTTTTTCTAGGTTTTTGTGAAGATGATGGATCGATTAAATTTTGATGGTTTGTTTGTTCATTTTTTCTGGGTTTATATTTTGGAATGAAAATAGAGTTTGTGATGGTGATAATGAGATGGATATAGTTAGAAATAGTGGTTATTGGTTGTGGTAGTTAATGGGTTTTGTTGTGGTGGTGATGAATAGAGGAAGAAGAAAAGAGATGATGTGGTAGGTGGGGTGAAAGAATCAGGGAAAAAAATATGACTCGCACATTCGCACATGACCTTTTGGGAATGTGCCAATGTGCAAATGTGCGAAGGCTTAGAAATATTTTTTATGGTTGTTAATGAGCCTTTTCTGTGATAGATTATGCAATCTTGTTTTGCTATAAAGAAAATTCTAAGTCTTCAAACCGATACTTATATTGAATATTCGCACATTTGCACATTCGCACATGACCTTTTTAGGAATGTGCGAATGTGCAAATGTTCAATATAAGTATGAGTTTGATTTTCTTTATAGCAAAAAAATAATTGCATAATCTATCACAGAAAAGGCTCATTAACAACCATAAAAAATATTTCTAAGCCTTCGCACATTCGCGCATTCCCAAAAAGGTCATGTGTGAATGTGCGAATGTGCAAATGTGCAAATGTGCAAATGTGACATTCGCACATTCGCACATGACAAAAATACCCTATTTTAAATGTGCGAATGTGTGAGTCCTATTTTTTTTACCATCATCATTCCGGCAACACCCATTTATTCCGGCCAAAAGATCTAATAAAATCAAAAAAACAAGACCAAATTGTTATTATCTTTTTTTAAGAATATATCCTTATACAAATTACAAGTTTCCATATACAAATTAGATTTGAATCTTTAATCAAGTCCTAATAACAGCCGAGATCCAATCAATAACTTAAATCAAAGTGAATAAACCCAAAACTTTATGAAAAAAAACCATATTCTTCTATCCTCAAGATCTTCAAGAAAAACCTTGAAAATTCCACCAAGATCATCAATAAATCTTCAGCAATCAATATAATCCCAGTAGATCCATCATCTTCTTTGACAATTATTAACACTATCAATCAAAATTTAAATTAAACTTTCAATATAATCCCAGTAGATCCATCATTTTCTTTTATAAATATACCTTTGATGAGATTTACGAAAAGGGGTTTAATGATAATTTGATGGTTTAATGATAACTTGAATTATTCGAGAAGCTTTTTTGCTTTCATTGTCGATTTCCAATGATCCAAAACCCACTTCAATTAAATAATAAATTACAATGAATTATATATATAAATTACAATGAATTACTCCCTCCGTCCCACTATAAGTGTCCACAATGGTATCTTTGCTTGTCCCATATTAAGTGTCCAGGAATATTTTCAACCAATGAGAAAAGACTTTAGTGGGTAATAGTGATATTTGATTGGTGGAGAGTGTAGTTGGCCCCACTTTCCTAAAACTTTGTGCAAATGGAAAGTGGACACTTATAGTGGGACGGATGGAGTATTCTGTAACAATTCGCATTTTCAGGTTAATTTCTATTCCCGAAAATTTTACTATTCATTTTTACTATTCACTTGCACTATTCATTTCTGAAATTTTTATTTCATATTCTCGTGAGATAAATCATTTCTATGACAAAATAAAAGTTTGACGCTTGTCGGGTCATTTCGCAAAAGTTATTAAGAAATTATACGTTTGGTTTAAACGTCGTTTAAACATCCCGCGCATAACGAAAACCAACTGCGACAATTTTCCTCGCATCAGATTTATGTTTGGTACACTCACAATTAATTATGGAATTTTTAAAAATTAAAAATTCTAAGTTAAAATGTCACCAAATAAGCCTCGTGTCTTACAAAACAGAAATTGCGTTTTAAGCACTTTTACTTATCCGCAACCTTAGCCTATACCTGCACCGTGTTTTCTAAGACATTTAGAAGCTTTTATATTATTAGAAAAGTCAACATATTTTCCCCCTCCTTTGACCATAAAAATCATTCCTTGATTTTATAAGTCATTCCCTGATTTTTAACACTTCCGGTTTTATGTATAAAGGACATTTAACACCAACCGACACTAGACTGAGCCCAGTCTAGACATTATAGGCCATTCTAATTCATTATCGCCATATTAGAAAAGTTACATTTTACTTTTCTCAATTTTGCGCAACTTTCGTACGTTTTACGTATTACGCGTTTTAAACCCGCGTTTTCAGTTTTAACAGGGTTTGAGCAACCCGATGGAACTTACCACTCATTTTATATTTTATTATGGAGTATATTGACAAGTTTAATCATTCTTTCAAGTTTCGTATTTTTACGATTCCCGGTTTTACGTTTCGTGACTTAACGGTTTACAGTTAGCGATTAACGGAACCAAAACTCACTCCGTAAGTCAAGATAATCATTAAATCCCCCAAAAATATCTAGATATTTTCTCAAAAATATCTAGATATTTTCAGAAATTCACTAGTCGTGTAAATACCCATTTCTCATGAAAAAATTATTCTAAACGCAATGGTACTAATTTCGTGTCCTAAATCGATCGTTATCGAGCTTAAATGAGTCCCGAACCATAATAACACAAAAGTTACAATAATGGCCCCTGTAAAAATATTTCTCGTTTTATATATTCATTTCTTGGAAAAACTATTCTAAACGCAACGGCGTGATTTTCGTGACTTGAATCAAACGTTTGCTAGCCTAAACAAGTCCCGAACACGAAAAGCAGAAAAATTACACAACTAGTCCCCGGTGGAAATTTTCCTATAAATAGGAGGCCTAAGCCTTCATTATTTCTTGCACCACCCTCTCTTTATCTCTAAAGTCCTTAAACCCAAGGCGATTCTTAGCTATTTTAGCAAGTTTCTTTCAAGAACGTGCAAGCGTTCTTAAGCAAAAGCTAGATTTTGATCTACTTTGCTTCGAATTTTCAAGAAAGGCGTCGTTATAATCTCCAAATAACTTCAAGTCTCCAAAAAGACTTTGTTATTATCTTCGAATAGCTTCGGGTTTCCAACAAGACGTCGTTATAATCTTCAAATCACTTTGGGTTTCCAAGAAGGCGTTGTGATAATCTTCAAATAGCCTCGGGTTTTTGAAGAATGCAAATTCTACGTCGAAGCTCCGCTTATATTCCCTTTTTCTATAATACTCAAGCATTCTATATTAAGGTAAGTATTTATGAACTTTAAATACTTATGAACTTTTATTTGATTATTTAGTGTTTTATAAACTCTTAATATATATCATATAATCAAGTAAGCAAAATATATTTTCTATCGAATACTACAACACTAGGGAGCTTTATGTGAGGGGTTTCATTTGGGTAAACGGATCGACGAGTTGCTGGATTTACGAATTAAAGTGTCCTAGCTCCTCGAACGTTTGCTACATGACCTCTGAATCATGATGGCCCAAACGGTAGTACGAGATATACAAACAAAACATGTTTCATAAACCATATGCAAGACATATACATGTACGTCTTTGTATTCTTAGACATTATTCCAACCTAAGTCGCAACGTTCTATTGTAGGTTGCACTTAAAGGTTTCTCGGCTTATCCAGCGATTTCATTATATCCTTAACATCATGTACTCTGAGGTGAGTTCATAGCCCCACTTTCTATTACTTAATTGTTTTACAAACCCTTGGGGGAATACATGCTATTTTAACCGAACACAATGCTTTGAAATTGTATACTATCCGATTATTTTATTATCACTAAGTACCACCATTGCCAATCCAAGACCCCATAATCATGAACCATTTAATCACTAGAAATAGTGAGCGCGGGTATTGTGAATAGGCCTATTGGGATTGACGAATCCCGTTTGTGTTGACCAGTCAGGCAAACAAACGCACTAATATTTAAGACTTAGGTATGACAGCAAAGTACCTACCGGGGTAATCCACCGATTGATATTGGTACACGTTAACGTATTGGTTGCATGAGCTTAGTGTATAATAATAACCATTTTGTTTTCCAACCATTAGTGTGAGTCTATAGCTCATACTACCAACATATTGTGTTCAACTACATAAACAAACTCTATGAATATCACTCAACCTTTGTGTTGACAGTTTAAGCATGTATTTCAGGTGCATAATAATCAGGGATGGCACGGAGGAGCACGGATACTTAAAGATGGTTATAAATTTTATTATCATTCGAAAACTCATTTTATGTGTTTTGTAAACATGGAACCATCTGGGACCTCATTTTGTAAACTCTGATATTTATTTAATTCGAATGATAAATCTTTTAAAACGACTCCATTAGAGTTCGTTTTCTATTATTATGACTGTTGTGCCATGAAGTAACACACAGTTTGAATTCCGCTGCGTATCACGAAATTGGGGTTGTTACATATTCGAGACAAAACCCACTTCTATTAAATAATACGCATACCAGTGGCAGTAGTTTTTGCTTTCATTGTCGATTTCCAATGATCCAAATAGCTAAACGACTTGAATTATTCGAGAAGCTTAGAAAATCAATTAAATATAAATCACTGATAGATCTATTCAAAACTCTAAATAAATATTCAAAACTCTAAATAAATCTATTCAAAACTCCAGATCTATTCACCGCCTGATAGATCTATATATTATATGATTTTTTTTATAGATCTACACATATTATTTAGAGTTTTGAATATTTATTTGAAAGTTTTGAAGGTGATTTTGAATATTTATTTGGCTGGCCGGAATTTTTGGTGGCTGGCTGGCCAGGCGGTGGTGATGGGTGGCGAATGAGGGAGAAGGAGATGGTGAATGAGGGAGATGGATGGTATTTATTTATATTTAAGAGAAGGGTATATTAGTCATTTAAGCAGAAACTCAAAGTCAAAGTCCTACCTACCCCACCTACCCACTGTACTTTAATATTAAAATAGTGGACACATGTCGCACATTGGATGGAGTCTCACATTCGCACATGACCTTTTTGGAAAAAGCCATTATTTTCCTACTATATTTTGAAGAAAAAAAAAATTCAAAGTACCATTTTGAGAATAATTATATTAAAAGAAAAATAACTTAATGAAATTGGATATATACCCACTAAAACTCAAAAACTTGCATATTTCCCCAAAACACAAGTTTTCAATGCATGATGTACAATGCAAATTAAGCATGTTTTGGGTATATATGCAAATATGCAAGTTTTAGTGGGTATATATGCAATTGCCATTTTGAGAATAATTACCTTAAAAGAAAAATAACTTGGTGAAATTAGATATGCTTTTTAATTGTTAATTTCAAATCTTTTTAAAAATGGTATATTAGTCTTCACATAATATATGGTTCTCTTTCTTTTCCTTTTCTTCTCAAAAGTGAGAGGAAGATTTACTTAACAAAACTTTCTCCCTATTTTCTTTCCGCTTCCTTTCCTCCCTAAAAAAAACTCAAGAACACAAAAAACTATCCATTTATTTTCCTTTCATATTTCATTTCAACTCGAGAACCGAGCGAAAGTGAAGAGGGGTTTAAAAAAAAGGTTTTTTTTAAGTAAGAGTAGTAGTACTTCCATTTTATTGTATCTACTTGTAACTTATGTTTGAGACTTTGAGTTTAGGCATATTCTTTAATTGTTTTTTTTTGTTTTCTAATTACTATTGTAGTATATTCTTTTTACTTCCATTTTAATTTCACATTCTTAGACAATATTGTAATCATAATAAAAAAAAACCCTTCAATTATATACTAAACATTTTTTTCCTTGGTAACTATTAATCTAGTCATAAAAATAATAAACTTGTAAAATTTTAAATTATTAAACATTACAAACTTAATTCTTTTAATACATGATAACAAGGGTCTGTTTGGTAGGGGCTTTTTGGAAGAGCTGCTAGCTTTTTGTTACAAAATAATCTCATCTAAACTAAGTAGCTCCGTTTGGATACATTAACTTCAAGCTTTTATTTCAAACAAATAGCTCCTAAATGAAAAGCTGATTCATGAAGCTTTTTAAACATCTTGGAGCTGTTAAAACTTTAAATTACTAATATACCCTTCAAACATTTGTTTACAATTATAGATATGTCCTTTTATATCATTTTACATCTTATAATTACATTTAACAACTAACTTAACAAACACGTTTATTAAAAAAAAGATACAGTTTGTAGCTCATGTTAACAACTTTGCAGCTTACAGCTTACAGCCTACAGTTTACAATTTACAGCTTACAACATACAGCTAGTTTTGCCAAACATAACCCAAATCTTTCAACAATTGGAATCACAATTTTTTAGAAAAATTTCTTTCATGCTACCATGTCACTTAGCTCACTAATATAAGATTATCCGGTTTGATTTTATTTAATTTTATGTATTTAGTTGTTATCTTTTGGAAAGAAAAAAAAAACATTTTCTTGCGACACTCTTGCACAAGTTTTTTTTTTTTTTTTTTTTTTTTTTTTTTCAAGCCACTGTAACAAAAAAAAAAAAAAAAAAAAAAAAAAATTTTTTTGCCCCCTCTCAAAAAATATTCTGGCTCCACCCCTGTTTTTAGTCGTGGTTTCATATAGTATCATAGTCTTAATAATGACCAAACATTACTTATGAGTAGCGTATAATTCTGTATCGGAAAGATAGTTCAAGATTTACCTGTAAGTTATACTAGGACGGCTGGACGGATGAAAATAGGGACCGAAATCAAAATCAAGCACGAAAACGAATCAGATAAAAATCTAACCCCAAACACGAACTTTCAACTAGATAAAACGAGCCCACTGTCCTGATCAAGAACCAAAGCTCAACCCGATCAAACGCGAACTTAAACTCCGCCTGAACACAACCTAAAGCTTGATGTCGAGAGTACCAAACTGTCAATGATCTACTTTAGAGAGGCAAGTGACTATGAATGAAAAAGGTGTGATTAGAGGGTAGTTAGTGTAAATCTACCTATGAATATGATTTGTCATGTTTCAATTTAGATAGTTCAGGTTTAGTTGTTGCTAGCTTGCATTGTGACTGTCAAAGAAAAATAGCAATACAGGAACTTGTAAATGTAGATATGGATGTGTAGCAAACTACCCAAGCTAGAAAAAGGGACGCATGGAGTAAACATGTAGACAAGTTCTTATTTGACTTATATTGTTACTGACCAATCGTCTTTTTTTTTTTTTTTTTTTTTTTTTTTTTTTTTTTTAATTCTCATATTGTTGATCTTTTACATTTATGCAAGATTAGTTTTTTAAACAGTTCCATATTTATTCTTAGTACATAATATAAGTAACAGTTTCAAAAATGGGTAATGATATCTACACATACACTTTTACTTCATACACATAAATTTTAGTTGTATGATCTTAGTGGTCCCACTAAATTTATGTGTAAATTTATGTGTGTGAAGTAAAAGTGTATGTGTAGATCTCACTACCCTTCTAAAATACTGTGTATTAACATATATGTCGGGCTATCGTTAAAAAAGATTTGACCGCAATCATTACATTTACATATTATAAGCCTTATCAACAAAGACTCACTTGCAACCACCACATATCTTTTTTTTGAACGGTGACTTTCATTTTTTGGATTAGAGTGGCACCCGCCAACTCGGCAGGCCCTCATCCTCCACATACCCAGACTATGTTGTCCTAACCGGGTCCACGCTGGCGTAGTGGGGATTTTTAACGGCGTCCGCACGGAAACCGTACCGCCTCCACACGAGTATAATTCGCTGGAGTAACAGCCGGATGAAAACCGGGGCCGGCTCGGATTCGAACCTGCGCAACTATTGGCTTACAGGCTCTCCTCTTCTTTGCCTAATATCAACAGAGTTTGTGGTCCGCAAGTGAGGACTTTCCGGTAGGTCACCCATACCGGTACTACTCTCACCCGAGCACCACATATCTAACCATAATATTATTGGTTTTGAATGGTCAATGAACAAAATACACACAAAAGTTGAAATTCAAAAGTTTAAGGTATATAATAGCAAAAAATTAAAAATGCTACACACAATTAAAAAAATGACAAGTTAGCTTCTAGATAATTATCCCAAATTTGAAGCCAATTATAACTTTTATTGGTCAATCAAAATGCTCGATTTTAAAATTAAGGTATGTCGTTGATCAATAGAAAAATCAATCTACCTATTTTGTATCTTCTCTTATTATATACGAGATTGTGACAGATTATCAAACTTTGATGCGAAAAAGATTCAATGAATTGATAAAGTTTTACACGTTAAAAAGTCATATAATGCCATAATCAACGCTAGGTAGTGGGGGTTACTATCCATTAACAAATGCAGTGGCGAAGCCAGGAAATCCAACCGAAGGGGGTAACGAACGATTCGATACAAGGTTGAATTTTTTTTTACAGCAAAATTTAAAATGGGTCGGGTCGGATAAGCGTAAATTAAACGCAAAAACTACTTTTGTAAGGCAATTAACACTAACAAACTAGCGATGTATATCAATCCATAATGCACTTTCATCAAGTTCATCTTAAATAAAATCTACTCGACTTGTAATCTATCTCATTTATAAAATGTGAACACACAACTAAAAATAGAAATAAGACAAGCTAAGAGCGGCTAAAATTGTACATCACTCTGTATCAAAGTAATGAGACCTTTATAAACCGGTTATATATGCTAATGAATTTAAGAGAAGAGATCTACTGAAAAGAATTATTAAAATGAAAATAGTAATATATAAGCCACATATTTCACATAAAGAAAGAGAAATAATGGAATTCATCTATTATCGTAATTGCATCTAAAATTTATGGTTGTAGTTTATTCACATCTTTTTTATGTTGATTATATTTCTCATTTCGTCATAACTCATGAATTTAATATGGATTATTTTTAAAAAAAAATATTAACATAACTGATCTTGTTTCGACAAATAGAACGTAAACTCAAAACTTGAAACTTAATTTTAAACTAAAAGCACCATAAGATGTGTCGACATAGATATACAAACTAAAAAAATCACGTATATGTAAATAACATATTAAGAATTCCAATTTCTATATTAATAATAAAGCCTTTGTAATTAAATCAAAACTAAAAGAGTAAACTCCAAAATACATCCCTGTGGTTTGACCAATTTCACATGATACATCCCTCCCGAAAAAGTTGCAACATACACATCCCTCCGTTAGTAAAAGTCAAATAAAATACATCCCTCCGTCAAAATAAGGACTAACGGCGCAAACCATTTCTCCGTTATCTCCTAACGAGATAGAAAATGTTTACACCGTTAGTCCTCTGGGTTAACTCTATTTGCACAGTTTGTCCTTTTTTACGTTTTCGTCCGTTTTTTTACGTTTTCGTCCGCTTTTTTACGTTTTCGTCTATTTTTTTACGTTTTCGTCCGCTTTTTTACGTTTTCGTCCGTTTGGTTTCAAGGATTGACTTAATCAGCTGACTCGAATCATTTATAAAAATTCGAAAAAACTTATATAAATTCGAAAAATTTATAAAAATTCAAAAAATTTATATAAATTTGAAAAAATTTATAAAAATTTGAAAAATTTATATAAATTCGAAAAATTTATAAAAATTCGAAAAATTTATAAAAATTCGAAAAATTTATAAAAATTCGAAAAAACTTATAAAAATTCGTAAAATTTATAAAAATTTGAAAAAATTTATAAAAATTTGAAAAACTTATAAAAATTTGAAAAACTTATAAAAATTCGAAAAAAATTTATATAAATTCAAAAAAATTTATAAAAATTCAAAAAAAATTATAAAAATTCGAATTTTATAAGTTTTTTTGAATTTCTATAAATTTTTCAAATTTTTATAAATTTTTTCGAATTTTTATAAGTTTTTTTGAATTTTTATAAATTTTTCGAATTTTTATAAATTTTTTCGAATTTTTATAAAATTTTTTGAATTTTTATAAATTTTTCGAATTTTTATACGTTTTTTTGAATTTTTATAAATTTTTTCGAATTTTTATAAGTATTTTTCGAATTTTTATAAATGATTCGAGTCAGCTGATTAAGTCAATCCTTGAAACCAAACGGACGAAAACGTAAAAAAGTGGACGTAAACGTAAAAAAATGGACGAAAACGTAAAAAAGAGGACGAAAACGTAAAAAAACGGACGAAAACGTAAAAAATGACTAACTGTGCAAATAGAGTTAACCCAGATGAGTAACGGTGTAAATATTTTCTATCTCGTTAGGAGATAACGGAGAAATGGTTTGCGCCGTTAGTCCTTATTTTAACAGATGGATGTATTTTGTTTGACTTTTACTAACGGAGGGATGTGTATGTTGCAACTTTTTCGAGAGGGATGTATCGCGTGAAATTGGTCATACCACATGGATGTATTTTGGAGTTTACTCAAACTAAAATACAAACAAGTGTTTTACTATATTTAATGTTACCCAATTTCCAATATCTTTGTCTTCATTCTATCTATTCTCATCTTCAAGACTTCAACCTTCCTTCTCCATACATATGAGTGCACGATTTCCAGAAGAAAAAGAAAGAACTTGAGATTGAATTAGTAATTTTTTCTTTTTGAAGAAGGCACTTTACTTTCTATGTTGAGGGCACCACAAATCTTTGCAACAAATTTAACCATTTTTTCTCTTAACTTAGCCATTATAGTGGAGCTTTATTGGGGGCCTTTCCCCCCATAGCTTGCAAGGTGGCTCCGCCCCTGAACAAATGTGTGTTGCTTGAATGTGGCTTTAGAGTAGTTCATGTCATTTTCAATTCACATTTGCATTCAAATTGTATACGTTGGTACATTGGTATTGATGCGATATGAGATACTCTCATGGACAGTACTCTCGTGGATGGCCCACATAGAAGCCGGGTGTGGTACAAGTCACACTCGATTTTAGATCATAAAATGTAAATTTTTTTTATAAAATATGTCTTCTTCTTTTTTTGTCACGTGCAATCCTCATTTTTACTTAATAAATTATTTACAGGACAAATTTAGTATACATAATTATAAAAAAAAAATTGTGTAACACATTTTCAAAAACCATCTTGGGTCCGTCTCTGGATACTCTCCAATCAAGTGGTTATATGTACAAGTATCATTTCGACAAGTATGAGAGATATTTGCATCCTATATTTTTATCGACCTATATTCCATAAGATTAATATTATCTATTTCATATTATTATCAGTGCTAAATTAGTTAAACTAGATGAGATGAAGTTTGTGAAAGTCTCATCTACTAAGTTGAGTTAATTTGTCACACACTTATCAACTTTCAAAAGCTTTCACACAAGTACATAATATTTCTCCAAATTTATCAAGACATATTTCCACCGCACAAAATAAAGATCCCAAATGTCTAGGCACATTATTTTCCCACTAGTACAAATTTTATATAGAATACTTGGTAATGAAATCTTTGATAATTTGCATCAACTTAATAGATGGTTTTGAATTTGGATTAATAGTAAAGAACCCATGTTGTTGACCTTCAAATTCTTCATAAACCACATTATTACCCCAACTCTTTAGTTTATCTGCATAGTCTTTTGCTCTGTCTCTTAGTAGATTACTAGCACCACAAACAACCAATATTGGGTCTAACTCTACTGGTTTAAGGTCCAAGCTAGCCGGTCCGAATGGGTTCACCAAAGGGTGGTCCATTGTGTCCCCTTCCGGAATCGATAGCCTCCAAAACCTGCCCACAACATAGACACAGTTAAAATGCCGTTGATCTTAAAGGGCTAAATTGCACGTTACTGACGTGCAAATTTATAATCAAATAAAGTACTCCACTCATTTTTCTATTTGAGAAAATATACTGCTAAACCTTTTCAAACTGTTTTTGTTAGGTAATATTTTGCGGGCTAACATTTTCAGCATCACGCCTAAAAATAGCAAGCATAGTCAATATCGCTTTAGTGTCATCGTTTTTGTTCATGATTTAGAAAGCTTGACACATCGATTTTTGATCATATTCATATGTTTCAAAGAAAGAAAAAAAGTGTAAAGCAAATTGAACCTGTCGATAAGTTCCCAGTTCAAGAAAGCGTCTTTGGGACCATTAGCCTCAAAATCGGTCAGTTGCGTCCCACCAAAGAACGGTGCCAATAAAACGTACCCCCTAACACGAACCGGTTCAAGACTCTTTGAACCAACCCCTAACCTCACTGCGACATTATGAGCAATGTTCCCTCCAGCTGAATCACCAGAAATAAAAACATGACTAAAGTCCACACACTCAACCAACCATGGATCAGGCTCAACAGCCACAGCTTGAGCCATCGTCAACTGCCAATGGCATATGGTTCTCAGGGGCTAACCGATATTCAGGAGCCACAATCACAGCTTGTAGAGCCGACGCCAACTTAAAACAATAATTTCGACAATTAGGCCATGTTCTTGACCCAATGCAAAAACCACCACCATGGATGTAGTAAAACACTGGCAGCTTTTTTCCCACCACATTAGCTGGCATGTAAAGACGAAGGTAAAGATTGTTGGGCTGATCAAAGATGACATCTTTCCAAAGAACCGAGCCATCATCAACCACAGGGACTGAAAAGCTTGGTTCAGTGGACCGCCATATTGAACCATCACTGTAAACTTTTAGCACACCTCTACAGTCGTCAACCTCGTGAGGTGCCATATGTGCTATGTTAAGACTGTTGGGATTTTATAATCATGTTAACCATTAACTACGAGTACGCAACGGATAATGGATCTAGTTTACAATTATAGTTAACACGTATAATAAACAAACAAAGAATAAAAGGGAACAAGAAAACTAACCCTCGTCGACACCCGCAAAAGAAACTAATAGTGGTTAAAATACCACCTCTACGGTTCTTCACACAAACACGTCTAACAAATACGCCCGGAGTGCTAGCCGTGTACCACGTAAACCCAAACACCAAGTGTTGATGCTCAAAAATGGATCAAAACAAAAACAGCCCAAAACTGTGTGTTGTCCGAGATATACAGTGCTGCCAGAGAACGATTCTCTTTGTTGTCCGATATCGGACAACACTGAGTTGGAGTTGTCCTTCCTTTTCTGTCCGAGAACGCATAGAAGGTGTGCAGAAAGTTTCTGCAGCTTACTGTGATTGTTTGGACTTATGAACTTCGAACCCTAACACTTATCAAGAGCTATAGGATCAATTATAACCTATTGAAACACCTTGAATTAACTTGAATGCAAGTTATAGGTTTAAAAGTGAGATTCGAATGAACAAGAACCCTTAGAGAATGCTTGATATATTCGGGTGAGATTAGAAGAGAGTTTATGTGTTTTGTTGCTGTGTTTTTCGTCAGTAATGAGCTGGGTATGAGGGTGTTTATATACCCTCTCAACCCTAGCTAAGATAAGCTTCAAAGTTTAACTTTAAGCCTTATCCCAAACACTCCTAAACATATCACAATTCTCCTTCTCAACCCTTATCACTTCAAAACGAATCTAGACAGTTTAACACCCCTTCCAGAACCTTCTATGGGCCGGCCATAAGGTTTAGGACAAGTAAATATCATGTCTAGTTCATCTTATGTCCAAACGGGTCATTTTGAGCTTTACATGAAAACGTATTCTAAATGTTTAAAGTGCGTGCCCCCAATAGGCTCGCACACCTCTAGTCGTATTAGGCTATTCCAACTCACATATTCCAACAGCTCCCACTTGGGAGTTGGAGTAGCAGATAGCACAAATACCAACGACGGAAACGTCTAGCAACGCTCTCACTCGTTATTTAAACTAAAGGTGTCTGAGATGTAGTTTCATAAATCATTCTCAGTAGCATGGTCATTTATGTCTTGCTTTCATCATCCTTTGTTATAGATACCGTTAAACCAGGATATGGATCCTAACTCATTCCATATAGTTTAACCATTTAGATTCTCGTTATAGAATTTAATTCAGATATACCAAATGTAATTAAGAACCATCTTAAATTACCCTTTGGGTGCGGCCACACAATTATCTGATTAATTCTGGAGAGGGCCCATGGTATCTTTCTGCACATATCAAGTGGAGTAACAAATCCTTTGTTGACTACAAGTGTTGTGGATGCTGCTTCACATCACTTCGAAAAATAGCTTTTATTACTACCTTTTTCAGGACAACGTTTGGCATATAATTACAAAAGTGATATTCACACATAACAGAACTTGCTTGTATCTCAAGTCTAAGGATGACTTAATAAACCATTTCAACATTTTACTCATGACAAGGATCAAAAAGTAAATGTTTGAAGTTGGGGTATCCAATATGCATCCCTTGTGAATACATATGAGTTTGGCGGGAACAATCCACATTCTCATAGAATATAACCAACACTCACATTTGCCTTGCATAACAATATTCCCATATTGTCAACCGACAATGGACATATTTAGAACGATAAAATCATTCAAGGATTAAACATGCAAATATAGGATAACAATTATTATATGAATGAATAACAAATACCAAGTATCTTTATTCATCATAAAGTAAAAACTGTCTCACAATCCCAATTATCCAAATACTATAAACAGATATGCATGAGACTAATTAGTAAATTGAAGTCTAATGTTCCCAACACTCTCAACTTTTCTTTACAAGAAAACTAAATAGTCATCTGAGTAAACTTTCTGAATACTAGTTTCAAATTTCACATATAGTGAGGGATTTGAGATGAGTGTCTTATCTCATATGCTCATACTACTGCAAGTGTCATAGTATGGAGATGTCGCCCTACCTTGCATAAAGTATTAGAAGTCAACGACATACTGACAATCATCTTTACAGTTTCTTAAAATGTAAAGTACTCTTTATTCCTTAATGTGTAATGCAACAATGCTCTTCGTTGAGCATATCTAATTAGTAGATTTATCATAAATGATAAAATCCTACTTTAACTAGTTTTAATTATCCTCTAGCATCATTGTACGTATACAACACTATGCTTTATAATTCGTAAACATCTGTATTAACAATAATCTAAATACTCTCAATTAGATATTGTTGTTGTCAGCTCATCTTGCTCTAGTGCAAAAGTAACAACCAGTCTTATACACAATATAATATATACATGACAAACCCTTAGTTAAAAACATAAGGTTTCCATCCTTGTAATAAATTATTCCAAGTGAAATATACCATTTAAGACTTGCTTGAATGATATATTGCATTTGTGTTGGACTTAATTTTCAGCATATGTTTATTCCAAATAAACATTTATTCCAAGGTTGTTTGTTCTATTCCCTAAATCCCAAGTGAAGTTTCATTCCAAGCTTAAGGATTAAACTCTAGCTTAAATGGAATGATATCTTCAATATGTTATACAACATATGAATTTTAAGGAAAAACATAGTGCTCCCACTTAATGTCAGATGTAATCAGGAGTTATCTTAATTCAATCAAAATCATATTGTAATTAAATTCAAGATCTCAGCTCCTAGATGCATGATCCAATCCAAACTTGGATTGCTTAAACTTGTATACTACATAAAGATTATATAGACTCATAACCCTTTTGATTACACACCGTCCTCGCAAAAGGTAATCATTAAAGAAAGAGTTATAAAACTTAATTGCCATATTCCACATTCAAGGAAACATGTATGACAATTAATTATCTTTATTTAATTAATGCATGTATATAAGAAAAATCTAATCACAGTCAATTGTTTGAGTAGGATTAAAACTTCTTATTATAAGCCATGCATTAACATGTATACAATTTTGTCTTTGTGAGCCTTTCTTCAAAAGAAACTTATTCCAACCTCATAGGTTAACTGTTAGGCAAAATAACAATCAAGCTCAAAACATTGATTTGCCTTTTAAGGACTGCATCTTATCATTCATAATTCTAAGACATTTATTAGATTCAAGATGTGATAATGTACCTTATCAGTTAGCAGATTTTCAATGATCCATTAACTTATATTCCTCAGCATTGATATCAAAATATCAATCAAGTGACGAGGCATCCTTGCAGATTTATGAATGAGAGTAACATTGTACTTCGGTCAACATTTACATGTTTAACCTTAGTATGACATTAATAAGTGGATTTTAGAAGGTTATGTATTTGTTCTTGAATATCTTCAAGATTTGCTGATGCTCCCACTTACTTTTGTAAGTAGAGACAATTCTCTAAATACTAAGTATTTAAGCAACAATAAATTGTTCTTTATTTGGGAACCACAAAATACATTTTAAGTTCTCATCTCAAGATTGTTAATAAAATGCTTCATAAGATTTTAACAAATTCAGAACTTGAATCAAGACATAATGGAATTTCTTCCAACAACTCTAATTAAGGTTTGTAGCAAAACCCTAATTTTGTATCACCCTTTAACCGAAAACCTTAGCAACAGTTTTGTGTTTCGTTAAGCTAGGAGGAACACCAATACTACAATCTTCAAGCTAGGAAATGTAGAAAAATCAAAAACCCAAAAGGGTTTAAGATTCGATTGGTTTGAGTGGAAAAACCAAAAATCCCTAAAGGTTTAGGGGTTTCGGTCATGGGTTGTCTTGAATACCTTCTAGGTTTGAACCATATTGAGTATGTCCATGACACACGCAATTTTCTAACCTTGATTGATTTTGGAGGCAGAGCAATTAAAGCTATCATGAATCAAACAATATGAATATTGTTTGTTTCAACCTATTAGACATACCATAATAATGTGGTATTCTATAAGTATTTGAATTGTGAAACTATATCAGAATTCCATAGATAATTTAATTCTCTTTGGACCAAATACTTGTCAATTGGGTCGAGCCAAATTGCATATTAAGTATTTTCGAACCAAATGCATGCTATAATGTATATTTCTTGAATAATACAATAACCTTATGCTCATGTGTTCACAAGAAGACATAACTGTTCAAGAATTATATGTTCATGTGTTTACAAGAAAACAGAACATGTCAATAATACATTATAAATCTTTGAATAATTCAAAGGCCTCATGTTTATGTGTTAACAAGAAGACATAACAATTTTACTATATACTTTATGTTATAAGTCATTGATTAATTCAAGGACTTTATAATTATGTCTTAACATGTAAACATAATTATACTAACAAAAGTAATCATGAATGCAAACTCTTAAGTTCTGTAGTAATTTCAAGTTAATTTTATACTTCGGAATTATGATTATTATCATTTGACCATAATTATGTTGACTAAAACATGTAGTCGAAATGTTGAAGTATCTTTACACTATATCATGACATTTGAATGTAGTAGGGCAACAAACATCTTGCGTGTTCAAGTCCTAGTAGAATGATTAGCTTTCTTACCTTGCGGTCAAGAGAAACCAATAATATGTTGTTCCTTGCACACACTTTGAGATTTCTCCCACTTGTGTAAGGCACAACATCATATTATGAAAACAAACAACATGTGTTTGATTGTGTAAACAATATGATAATGTCATAGATATTACAAGTAGTTTTAGAACCATAACCTTTAATAAGGATTTGTGGATTATTATTCTATAGATAACGTTCAGAAAGCAACAACGTGTTATCTAATAAAATAAATGCAATTATCCTTTAAGCAATGGTCGTTCATATTCGAAAGTAATGAATTATTTCAAAGCAAGTTTGAAATGATATGGGTGACTAACAAGGAAATAAATCTCGTAGCTCCCACTGAAATTGACAACATTACAGGAATGTTATTTCAGTAATAAAACGCAATGCTCCCACTGGATTTGTCAACATTGTAAGTGTTACATTGCCAGTAGAAAGCATATTGCAATTTAATACACTTTCCTATTCTCTTCGAATGCCTACAAGTAGCAATGTACTTAGGTATTGAATAGAGTATATGAAGTCCTACTTATGTAGATGAGGGACTAGCCATTCATGCTTTCATTTAACTTGAATAGTTAGCATGCAATTCCTCCTTTATCGTCTACCTAGCCCCAAGGGTATTTAGCACTATAAGGAATAATAAGAGTCCAATAAAAATACCTAGCGAATATGCTAGTAATTTCTATACTCTTTGCGGTTTAAACTCATACATCGTGACAAGTGCAAGATGTCATTTATTTTGGTAGCTATAGACAAAATGTTTTCTAGTTACACAAAATATTTTATCTTTCAATTATTTCAATACCGGAAAAGGGTAATGAAAGATCATAAGTGAGTTTAACAATTGTAATCCTATCTTAGTTTGTCAACTAAGGAGAAATAAATAGGAATAAGTCTCACTCTTCGAACCAGGAAAAGAGACTAAGTGTGTCTTTTTAAGAAAAAACAAACTTTTGTTTACGAATTATTTTGCAACAACACAATCTTAATCATAACATAGAAAGTTCGATGTTAGTATTTTCGATAATTAAATTCTTAAAAGAATTAACTCCCCAATTAATTACTAATTAAGACTAAGATCCATCTTGACCTCCCACTTATTACCGGAGGTCTGACCAGCGTGTAAACAAGTGGGGCAAGAGGTAAGCGACGAGCGTTAATTGCATAAACTGCAACTCTTAGACTTATGAGACTGATCAAAACATTAGTAGACAAGTAATAATGTCATGAGCATGTTTAGTCTCATCTTATGCCTCGGGTCCAAGGTCTGACCAAGCATACTCGAAATAAGTCGACCAAGCAAGAACGTGCAAATATCGCCAAAGGTCTGACCAATGAGCAAAATTCGCCATGGGTTGAAATGGCCCTAAGGTCTGACCAAAGAGGTCAAGTCAAATGCACGTGTTCTTGGTTGGGTGGCATAGACTTAAAATTTACATATAGGGTTACACATAAATGTGATAAAATCGTGTACAAAGAAGCATGCAAAACAACTTTGTAGCACTTAATTTTAAAAACTTTTAGTAATGACACTGTAGTGATCATCATGGTTCACGGTAGCTCCAATCGAACTCGCAAGGAGGCGGAGGACCAGGTCAGCGCGAAGCTATGACCGGAAATCCTTTAGGTGTGACTGTGCGCACCACCTTATACCCCCCTTATAGTTTGTTCTAGTGGGTGAGCCGTACTTCCCAAGTGTCCATAGCGTCCAGTTTTTAATTTCATGAAAACTTTTTTCAATAATTTAGGTCACTTAATTTTACAAAAACAATTTTCCACGAATCAAATAGCAGGTCACAATGAGCCGCGTGTAAATTAAGACCATATTAATGTCATCTTTTTATAGGTATTAGTCCTCTTTTATTTTAGTTTTAGGCATGTAAACATGTAGGCTAAAAACAAAAATCACAAAAGAACATAATACTAAAAACATGACAATAATATTAACAAGTAAACATTTAGATCCGAGAACTCTAGCAAGTCTTCCCCAAAAAGAGAACCATAAGACCCTCACCAGGTTTTCATCAAGTGCCTAGATCGCCACATGCATCACAAAAAATGATTGCGTAGGTCTTATAGCCGGAATACACACATAAAATAATCATGGCAAACTTATTAACTTTTAATTTTTTTTTGCTATTTTATGTATCTAATTAACCGTTAATTAATTCATTTGTGTCTTGTTATTTTTATATTAATTAATGACAAGTATTGCATTATAGTTGTCAAAATAAAAATAAAACAAATAACTAAGTTAGATTTCATGCAGCCTTTTCGCGTGTTTATTAAATCGTGTAACCCATAATCGATAAACGAGATGGCTCGTGATGCCACTGTTGGGATTTTATAATCATGTTAACTAGGGGTGTAATCGAGCCGAGACAACTCGCGAGCAACTCGAGATCGACTCGAAAAATACTCGATTCGACTCGATTTTAAACGAGTCGAGCTCGAGCTCGAGCTACTCGTGTAAGATGTCGAGTCGAGTTCGAGTTCTAAGTTACTCGGCTCGTGAAGCTCGCGAGCCTTAACGAGCTTTAATAAAATTACATATATACCCTTTATTTACACATATATTTACTTTCCATTTTCTTTCATATAAAACACAAGGACCTATTTGCAATTTCTAAAAACTACACTATACTAATAAACCTAACCCTAAGTTAACTATATCTCACTTTCATCTTCATCTCCAACCTCCCACTTCTTCTCTCTCTCTTGCCGCCGCCGGCCACACCCCACAGCACCACCACCGCCACTCCTACAACCACACCGCCACCACCAACGTGACCCTCTCACTCTCCTCTTTCTTTTGCTATACTACACGCGCCACCAAACGACACCATCATCTCGTTGTCTTATCACCGCCGCTACCACAACCTTACCGCCACCATTTTCGTACTCTAAACGTGTAGATCGATTGAAGATACGGTAAGGAAATGCGTTTTACGCGTGGGTTGACTCACCACCGAGTCAACTCGTGATGTTCTTGATTATTTGGGTTCGAAAATAAATGGGTTTAAGGTTTTGATTGATAAAAATGATAAAAACATGCAGTGGTATCCGTTGTTGTGTCGGGTTTTGTGTTGTCGACGTGAAACCGTGAGCATAAGCTCACGGTTCGAGCTTATTTTTGATCTTGTTGTTCTTGTTGAATTGTTGTTTATTTATTTTGTTTATGTTCGGATGGATACTCGACGCCGATTGGTTTTGGTTGAAGAATGAAAGTGTGCAACCACCACCATTTTCGTACTCTAAACGTGTAGATAACTATCATAAACTTGATTTTATTTAATATATACGAGCCGAGCCAAGTCGAGTTTCGAGCTCGAGTTTTAGTGATCGAGCCGAGCTCGAGCTTAAATTTTGAGGCTCGGTCGAGCTCGAGCCGAGTTTCGAGCTCGAGTATTATATGTCGAGCCGAGCTCGAGCTTGTCAATACTCGACTCGACTCGGCTCGTTTACACCCCTAATGTTAACCATTAACTACGAGTACGCAGCGGATAATGGATCTAGTTTACAATTATAGTTAACACGTATAATAAACAAACAAAGAATAAAAGGGAACAAGAAAACTAACCCTCGTCGACACCCGCAAAAGAAACTAATAGTGGTTAAAATACCACCTCTACGGTTGCTCACACAAACACGTCAAACAAATACGCCCGGAGTGCTAGCCGTGTACCACGTAAACCCAAACACCAAGTGTTGATGCTCAAAAATGGATCAAAACGAAAACAACCCAAAACTATGTGTTGTCCGAGATATACAGTGCTGCCAGAGAACGATTCTCTTTGTTGTCCGATATCGGACAACACTGAGTTGGAGCTGTCCTTCCTTTTCTGTCCGAGAACGCACAGAAGGTGTTAAGAAAGTTTCTGCAGCTTACTGTGATTGTTTGGACTTATGAACTTCGAACCCTAACACTTATCAAGAGCTATAGGATCGATTATAACCTATTGAAACACCTTGAATTAACTTGAATGCAAGTTATAGGTTTAAAAGTGAGATTCGAATAAACAAGAACCCTTAGAGAATGCTTGATATATTCGGGTGAGATTAGAAGAGAGTTTCTGTGTTTTGTTGCTGTGTTTTTCGTCAGTAATGAGCTGGGTATGAGGGTGTTTATATACCCTCTCAACCCTAGCTAAGATAAGCTTCAAAGTTTAACTTTAAGCCTTATCCCAAACACTCCTAAACATATCACAATTCTCCTTCTCAACCCTTATCACTTCAAAACGAATCTAGACAGTTTAACACCCCTTCCAGAACCTTCTATGGGCCGGCCATAAGGTTTAGGACAAGTAAATATCATGTCTAGTTCATCTTATGTCCAAACGGGTCATTTTGAGCTTTACATGAAAACGTATTCTAAATGTTTAAAGTGTGTGCCCCCAATAGGCTCACACACCTCTAGTCGTATTAGGCTATTCCAACTCACATATTCCAACAAAGACTCTAGAGGTTGTGTATTTGCTTTATAAGAAGACTTGAGAGAGAATGAAAACAAATGAAAAGACAATATAAGATGGCATAAATTCTTGCATATTTGTGTTTGTCAGTTACCGATGACATATTATTCATTCTTGATTTCGTGATAAGCTCAACAAGCCGGCCATTGTTGCTTTTTTATGCCCAAAAATATTAATGGAATAACAAGTTTACCAACTTTTTTTCTAGTTTCTATCTTGAAAAACATAAGTTGTTTGCCTTCATAAAGATACTAAATTTTTACAGAAAATTGAAAAACAACACACAAGGTTATTAACCTTGACAGAATGTAAAAATTCTCTGTCATCATGTCAACAGCAACTTAGCGCGGTAACTTTACAGAGCGTAGCAAAGACAAAAACACTGAAACATCAACATTTCTACATACAGGAATCCTCTTAAATCAATTCTCGTAAATACATGTTTTTAGCGTCAGCATAGTCTTTCTCGGCTGATAAACAACCAACAGGTTGACTATCCTCACCGACAGCTTTTTGGTAAATTTAGTTTTAAAACCTAGGTAACATAAAAATGAATCCATTAAGCATGACAACAAAAGAAAATTACAGATACTATCCTTTCCATTCGCCAAAACAATATACAAAAAAAGAAAAAGAAGTCACAAACGCTATCTGCTATTATAAACTTACATATTTCAAGAAAACGCTACAAGTAACAAGTCAGCCACGGTCAATAACATCAACCAGACAAAAACCACCACCACTTACCTGCCGCTCATTTTTCATGTTTTCAAGTCGCACATTCGGTTTCGAACAGAAACTCAACAATAAAGCCTCAAGGCAGGGGAAGCAACAGTTCATCAAAAGCTATGTTACACCGGTCAATGATCCCGTTTTGCTTATTCACCTTCCCAAAAGTTAAATTATGATCTAAAATAACTCGTCCTACTTATTCTTTTTGGTGCATTCGTAGGGCATGCTTTCTTAGAACTTACTTCCCTCTACATTGAACCAAAGTTCAAATTTTCCCACTTAAATGGTGCAACCAGGCCTATATCAGGGGCCCCTCGTAGGAAAAGACATAGACATACACACACAGCAGCTATGACAAGCATGGAATGTATGTAAGGGCGGTGAAGTAACCCTTGTGAACCGGGCATTCTTCTGGGGTGTTTTGCAGTAACGAGAGCACATCTTGAACAAGATTTTGGTGCCACGCGGTCTCTTATTCTAAAACTTAGCTCCTGTTGATCGCCGTTTATTGTTTGTAGCTCTATCTCATTTTAGATCCGTACCGAAACTTGACCAGCTATTCTGTCTGCAAGCTTCCGGGCCACTAGCATGTTTTATGAATTGTCATTCCTCATAGACGCATATTGGAATGGGGATAGCTGATGAAGCGAAAAGTGTACCGCTTTTAGGGGGTCATTTAAGCCCTAAATCGTATTTATTTGATCAAATATTGCCCTAAATCGTTCCTTTTGTCATTTTAGGTACTTTGGAGAAGAAATCTGGAAAAGGAAACATTTTGGACGTTTTTGGAGCATAAAAGTGAAGAAAACGACAAAGTCTCAAAATCGGCTGGAAAAGTACCTGTGACGGCGTCAAGCACCATTATGACGCCGTCAACCCTTGACGCGCCAGAGAGGATTTTGGATGATTAAAAGGGGACGGCGTCAAGAAGGCCATCAAGAAACCCTAACCGCAGCGAGGTGACGGCGTCAGCTCTATAACGTGACGCCGTCAGATCTGATTTTCTATATATATTCTCATAATTTTTAGTCATTAGTGTGCAACTTTGTGAGGAGAAACCCTAAGACGATTTTTCTGCTACTTTTAAGGGTTTTATACCCTTGGATCTCCCATGTTCAATTGAAGATAAGTAATCAATTAATCATTCAATATGTCTATGTGTTGTTTGATTATATCGTGTTCTTGTCTTTTATTTAA
>CP139504.1:202685979-202813396 GCA_021014915.2 Artemisia tridentata subsp. tridentata
TTTTTTAAAACATTTATCATTCGATTTATATAAATATCAGAGTTTACAAAAATGAAGTCCCAGTAGTTTCACGGTTTACATAAATAAGTTTTCGAATGATAATAATATTTAAAGCCCTCTTGAATATCCGTGCTCCTCTGTGCCAGCCTTGATCATTATGGACCTTAGATACACATGCTAAAAGTGTCAACACAATGGTTGGTGAGTTTATAGAGTTTGTAGAAAACAATGTGAAAACCTTGTAAAAATCATCGTTACTAGTATAAATAAATACTAAATGTAGTTTTTTAGGATTCCAAGTGTATGACTATTGTACTAAATACAATATCACATGTAGGTAGTGTTTCTGTTGCTTTTAGTTCTTGACATCGAACCCTTAAATTTATGTTTCTGGTTTGTTCACAATTGTACCAAGTCTGTTGGTTTGTTATTATACCAATTCTATTAGTTTCGAGATCTACACCAATTCCATTATATCACATAATTTGTACCAAGTGTGAGAACCCTCAAAAAATCAGATTAGTCAGCGATGACCATTGACCCGATACTTGAATTACACCCCAAGTCTGGATTATATTTTTACTTGCTCATTTTGAATATAACCTAAGTTAGTTAAATAATAAATGATATTTAAACTATATGTTATATGTTAATTATACACTTTAATGATTATCCTAAAACTAAATGAATTACAAACTGATGAGTGGCATTTTACTCATCATTTTATACCCGTAAAACCCACAAAAATGACCAAAAACACCCAAAGAGACCAAATATTGTTGCAAATATCCTTGGATTGTGTTTTTATGTGTTTTAGGTACAAAAGGATTGAAAACGGGGCAAAAAAGGACAAAACTGAGCTTGGAATGGAAAAGAGCATTTAAAACCGAGACCGGGGGAGAAATCATCGAAGGACATCATATTCAAGCTCAAAAATGCCAAAACAGCCCTTGGATAATTTTGACTTGACAAAATCAGTCCCTGGAAGAACTTTGCAAATTTAGCAGGATGGGTCCCTGAAATTACAAAGTTTACAAAATTGGTCCTTTTGATAAAATCCTAAATCTAAATCCTACAACCAGATCCAAAATAATAACCCAAAAATTTAAAACCAATCCCATAAAAGCCTAATCCCTGGCCCAATCTTCCTAAACCCTTTTTGCTAAAAACGGGTCAAACACAAAAGTCAAATGCCTGTTTATCCCTAACCCACACTTTACCCGCCATTAATCACTATTCACCCTTCTTCTTTCCAACTCATCTCACTCCAGTCCAAGACAACATCACATGCTCATGCCCCCCCTCCATGCCACCTTGGCAATCCAAGGATTAGAATTTGATCAGACGGCCAAGAATCAATGAAGTGGGCACCAAACTTATCCAAGGGATGTTATTAAGCTGAAGAAGCACAAGTCTGAGCTCTCTCAAAGAAGAAGCACAAGACACAGAGATGAAACCCTAGCTGAAGGCCTTTAAATAGCAGCTCTCACCTCACTCACAAAGTTTTGTCCAATTTTCATGCTTTAGAAAATTTAGGCCAATTTATTTTAATGTCATTTAAATGCTTTCTTAGAGTAATCTTTTACATTTCAGTTGTAATCTCATTTTCAGGTTTGTAATTCACATTTAGTTAATGAAATTTAAGTTTTTCTATTTTAGTCTCTTGGTCAACAAAAAGTCAAACTGCTTATTTAGTTCTTATTTCCTGCTTTTATCTGCATAGTATTAGTTGTTATAGCTCTTTATTGCAACTTGTAGCTTAAATATAGTCTAGTGATCTTTTGTTCAAGTTTCATCAAAAATCTCATAAAAATCCAAAAAAATTAACTTATTATAGTTTGCTTATTTTAGAGCTTAATTGTAGCTTCTCAGTGCTTTTTAAGTTTCAAAATAGTTGGTTAGTCATTTGTTTTTAAAAAACTTTGCTTATATTGGTCTACTGCTCTTAAAATAAAAAAACAGCCCCACTTAAGGGGGTGTTTGGAATAAGCTTTAAAATGGTTAAAACTAGTTGCTACTGTTCATTTGCACATTTAGGAAGTTTGAGGTAGTTTAATTAGACTTAAGTTAATTCAAAAGGATTTGATAGTTTAGGTTTGATAAGTAGAAGCATTGAGATAAGGACTACTCATATAAGCTACTTATAAGCTAAAGCATTTTTACCCTTTATCTTTGGTGTTTCTAGGTTCTATATAGTGGTTCTAGTTGATTTCCAGGAGTTGATACTATTTCATTAGTTTTTGAAGAATTTTTGGTCATTTAAGTCCAAATCCTATCACAGAATGGTATAGTAGGCCTGCACATCATACTTTCCCAATCAACTCATATCTTTGATTTATCATGTGTTCAATATAAGCTCATCATTGCTGAAATTTGGTACTTAAGAAATTTAGTAGCTTATCTAGTTGATACATATTTTCCTGATTTTTTAAAATAGCTTTTGAACAGTTTTTTCACACCTGCAAAACACCCCAGTAGCCCACTTATGGCTGATTCCTTTTTACTATTTTTCTAAACTTCAGTTCACTTTAAAGTAATTTTCTGCAAATTTTCAGATTTTTCCCTTTTCATTTAATATTTTTAATCATTTAATTAGTTTAAATTAGTTTTTGATTCATAATAAAAAAAATAAAAAAAAAAATATATAATTCTTTTTTCTAAAATTTTATTTTGTTAATTAGGTTCTAGGAAAATTAATTTTGCATTTCTAGGGTTAAGTATTCCATTTTTTTCACTTTTATTTTCGGGATTAGCCCGGGAATTTGCGTTTTTAGGTTTTCTTTTACGATTTCACTTACGTTTGCCTTAGATTAGCCTTTCCCTTGCCTTATTAATTGTTTTTCTAGTTACTATTACATTAATTTAGTTTAAAAACCTCAATTCTCACTTTTATTCACCATTCACTACACGTTTCACGAACCCGATATCACAAATTCCATTCACCCTCGTTGGGGAAAAACGACTCGGGTTACACATATTACTTCCTTTGTGTTTCCTTTGGAAATAAATTGATAAAAATCAATTTTTGTCGCCGCTGCCGGGGAAGGTTGAAGTGCAGTTTTGATTCCCGTTCGTCGATTCGTGTTTTGAAGACCCTTCCTCGTGAAGTTATCGTTTTCATTTTTAAATATTTTCTTAATATTAAAAACCCAAAAAGATTTTCTTATCAAAATTATTTTCCTTTTTCTTTTGAGTTTTTCAATGTTTCTAAATTTTAAAAAATACAAAAATATTCTTCTTATTCCTCTGATTCGTTTAATTCTTTATCTCTCACCCTCTATCCTTTTAATTCTATCTTCTTATCTCTTTAATGTTTAATTCTTATGTCGTCACTCGGCTATCACTGTTTTCATTCTAAAAGTCCAGTGGGTGATGATCATCGTTGTTACAAGTGTTTGTGTGAGCGGTGTGGAAATAATTGTAGAAACGGATTTTGTAATTGGTGCGAATCATTCATCAATCCAAATGCAAATTCTTTCAATAATTCTCAAGGTTTTTCCGACTACCCTCCACAACCCCAGCTATCTTCATTCAGTCAGCAAAATTGCTTTAATTGTGGAGATCCGTTGGGAGATGATTCACTTTGTGAACGGTGTTTTTGCAAGGAATGTGGGTTTACTCATGGACTATGTATATGTTGCACTTCTGAAATCGGAAATACATTTACTTATCCAAATTTTCAAAACGATTTCAACCACCCTCCTCAGAATTCATTTGAGCAAGAACCGTGCTATCAAAATTTCAATGATACATCATTTCAAAATGCACCGAATGTTCCTTGTGCTAACTGTGGGGGTCCTCCAAATGGTGGAAATTGCCCCGGTTGTAGCATTGTAAATTCGGGAAACGGGTTTGTCTATGACCAAAATCCCTACAATGAAACAACCAATTTTCTTAACCAACCCCCACACCATGAGATGGAGACATATTCTTGTGAATACTGTGGAGGTCCTCACCAAGGTTTTAATTGTCAAGCAGGGAACATGCTTGTCTATGAGCATGTCCCTTGTAACAATTATGGCTATTCTTATCTTGACCAACCTCCACAATACCAAATGATTCAAACACCACCTCAGCCACATCCTCAAGAACTTCTCCTTGATTTTCTAAATCTAACTAAAGAAGTTAAGGATTTGGTTAATAAACTTCCCCAAGAAGATCGTCATGAAAAATCTATGGAAGATTTACTCGCCGAAGAACGAGCAGCACAAAGGCGTTCCCTATTTCTCAAGGCTGCCATTCTCGATGATGATGAGGAGGACGACGAGGAGAGTGCTATTTTTATGAATGATACTATTTCTCAACTCCCTCAATCTATTGAAACCACATCCATCTTACCGACTTTGGACTCCAAGGACTCTCTCATTATGGGGGATGAGCATCTTAGCACTATTCCTGAAAAGGAATCAGACGAATTCATAAAGTCTAGTGTTGAGAACCTTTTCCTAATCCTAAGTGAGTCTGAGGATATATCCGACAGTGAGAATGATGGGTCTTTTTATAGTGATCATCCTCTTGACACTACGGATGATTTTTCCGGGATTATCTCTAACCCTTTTTTCAATTCCAACGATGATTTTTCCTCTAGTGATGACGAATCACTTCCTTATGAGGACGTTCCAAATGAAAGTCTCAAAGTCTATTCGAACTCTCTTTTTGAATTTGATGACGAGTACTTTTCTAGCAACGTAAATCCTCTTTTTGATGAAGTGTTAGAGAACGATGAGGTCAAGGACTCTATTATTCCTAAACTTGATGATATAACCTCAATTTTTAATCCCGACATTCAAAAGGACATTCTTTCTCCGACATATGTGACATTTCCTTCTGAGGATCGCCATTATATTGACTTCACATATGTCGTTCGAGTTTTTCTACCTTTCTTTACCTATATGGTAACTTGTCCTTTCCTTCACTCGTTCGGAAGTGAAGACACCATTTTTGACCCTGGCATCTCCATTTATCATTCTTTTGAGCCGGGTGTATCTCATCGGAGTGGAACTTTCAAGCACTTCAATGTTTCTCCAAACATCTTGAATGAAAGTCCGATGGAGATTTCCCTGTCCACATGCTCCCCCAAGAACAATTAAATTCGGGGCGAGTCAAGCTATACGACTCATTTAAAAACAAGTGCTTCGTGGGTGGCAACCCATGCTTATCATTCTATCTTCTTTCTATTTTCTAACACTAAGTATGGAGGAATTCCTCTACTTGTTTCTTTGTTGTGTATGTTTGCCTTTGTTTTCAGGATTCCCGTAGATCGTGATGATTGATGCGCCTGTTTTCAATCCAGCCGCCCAATATCCGATCTTTTTACTAACAATTATCCAGGGATATCTTATTAATCCTTTTTGTGAAAAAGATTTCGTTTCCACACTTAGCTAGTAGTATTACCTTTTTACGTTCTATAGTGTCGGCATAATAGCCGGTACTTTGAATATTGAGGGCAATATTCAATTCTAAGTGTGGGGGGGGGGGGGGGGGAATTCTTGCGAATTTGACCCAAATTTTAAAAAATTTCACATGTTGTACCTACTAGTATCCTAGCACCCCCGTTTTGACCAAAATTTTAAAATTTTTATCGTCTTTTAATTAAAAATTGCATAAAAAAGAAGTTCTTTGCACATTAAAAAAATAATTTGCTATACATTAATGCTTCGATATTAGTGGAAGTTTAGAATTGATTAGGCTAGAACAAGGGGAATCCCGACTCTTTCAAAGTGTTGATTTGGCTGCTACCCTTAACGTTTAGGCTAAGTTTTTACAAATTGTGCAAATGAAAATGCTAAGCGTGGAGTAGTTGGTTCTCTTTAGAGCTTATATAAGTAATCTATGGCTTTTCCTCCCAGAAGATTCTAATCTGACTAAATAAGTGCTATTTTCAAACCTTTGAACGTTAAAAACCGTTTTGTTAAGCAAAAATAATTTTTATACAATCTTGATATAGAGTACTAGTTCAAATTTTTATTTAAATTTTGGAACAAGCATACTTTCTTAAAATTGAATAAATGTTGCAAAATGAAGTAAGTAATATTGCTTGCATATTGCAAATGTGAAATTGCAAGTATGTTGGGAAAAAAAATTGAAATGAAAAATGAAAAAATAAAAATAAATAAATAAATAAATAAAATAAAAATGAAGAAAAATAAAATAATGTGTTGTTTGAATGAAAAACGTTTATGTTGTTTAGTAATAAATGTGCGAAACTTTCTTTTTCTTAAATTTAAATCGGAAGTTGAACTAGTATTCGTCAAAATTGCCTAAAGGTTGGATGATAATTTGGAAATTTTTGACTTCAAAGATCCCGTGAGCTCCGATACTATTCTTGTGGGTGTAAAAACCTAGCCTCCTAAGTTTACTAAGGACAAGCTGAGAAGAAAGTCGCTACATGGAGTGATCTCACCTTTGAATCTCTAATTTCTAAATCATCGTCGGTTTCTATCTATTTAAGCATAATATTACCTTAGCAGTAGCCTCGTAAATCTTTGGAATCGAATTCCCGCTAATTCCGGTACTATTCTCCGTGAGGTGTCAAAAGCCCGGTCACCTAAAACCAACTGGTTTGGGATGTGCCGAGAAGAAAGCTGCTACATGGAAAAGGCCCTTTTGTAACACCCCCGTTTTCGATAATCGCAGCGGAATATAAGTTTGGGGTGCTACTTCAAGGTTCACAGTCATGATAATAGAAAATGACTCGAAAAGAGACGTTTTAAATTAATTGTTATCATTCATTTATTAAATCAGAGTTTACATATAGAGTTCCCAGCGGGAGGTTTCGAAATACGTTATAAATGCTACATTATTCGTTTGGATGATAACAAAACGGACACTCTTTTATAAGAAAGTCCACCGCCACTCTATGCCAAGTTCAGCCCTTTTAATTACCTGAGATAAACATGCTAAAACGTCAACACAAAGGTTGAGTGAATCCATATCATTTAAAGTTATAATCGGTTGAACATAAGCTAAATAAAGAGAAATCAGTTATATCACAGTTCGGGATATTGCACTAAACCTCATGACACGCAAAGCGTTGACAGTTTCCAGTCTCACTAACATATCAAAAATGATAGTGGTTTGCCACCAAGTGAGAGCTTGCCAAAAACTCCTCATAGATTTCAAATATAATACATCTGCCTAGCCGGCTACCACAAAGATATCCATCCGACTAGTACAAATGGGTCGTCAGGCCAACAGATCTATTCATTATATTCGCGCTCCCCCAGCAGGGGACTAATGGTGCATGATACGAGGGACTTTTAAAATAAATATGAATATAAATTCAAATAGGCAAACGTTAACTTAGTGCAATAACAATCAGGAAAAATACTTGTGTTTGATTTAGTAGCATGTATCTCCCCACAAGTTTAGAAAACATGATAAAAAGTGGGACTACGAACTCACCTTGACAATCTGGAAGGAAAAAAAGGTTAAACATAGTTGAAAAACGTCTCCGGCACGCAACCTGGTTCGTTATGTCAAGTTTCAGTAAACGTTTCTGATTATATAAGTTTTGTTATTCGTTTTGTTTCGTTTTAGGTTGATGGTTAAATGTTTAATTGAGACAACATGAAATCGCTTCAAAAGTTTGATTAAGATTTAATCTTATTGTTCGTTTTTAAGTTTCCGTTCGTTCGTTTGTTCGTTTAATATATATCTCGTTCGTTCGTTTTTGAAATAAACGTATTACGTTTATTAATTTCTATCGGAATATATATTAAGAATAATAATAATGATATTAATAATTATGTTTTTGCCCCTAAAGATTTATATATTGACAGTTTATATTCTTGAACTTTCGGAAAATGACAACTTTTACCCTTGAAATGTAAGTCGACAACAAATTATGTCCTAGTTATAAAACTTAGTTAGAGTCTCGACACTTTTCACCCTCGAAGCATTTTTAACATTTCACCCGATGTCCTTATTTTATAAAACGCGCTATAATTTACGGGAAAAGACACGACTCGTTATGATCTTTTTATAAAAGTTTTAATAAGTTTATAAACAACTTATATATATATAGCTTATGAGTTTATATTTTAAGCTTTTTAGTCTCGAAAAAATATATATTTTGTGTTTAAAATAGTTCGCGATCACCCAGTTTTGGACACAAATAAAAGCGAGGCGAGGGCTTAGTTTTACTTCGTTCTTTTTCCTACATAAAGTTAGCTGGGTGGTCTCGTTACAGACCAAGTTTCATAATTTTTAAAGGCTGTTTGGTTATCGAAATAAATTCTCAAAATCGATCGAGTGAGACACAATTTAATAAAACTGAAAAAAAAAATTAGTTTAATCCTAGCGATAGACAGATTTTTGGATTTAAATAACTTTTTAAACCGTTCTATCTTTTTATGAAATTCTTCTTCCTAAAAATAGTTAGCTAGATGATCTTAATGTCGACCAAGTTTCACAATTTTTAGAAGTCTTTAGTGGGTCAAAAAAATAAGTTCAAAGTGGGCGGTTTGGGCTGTTACTCGACCAGACTTAAAAAAATAAGACTCAAGGTTTTCAGTTAGCGATAAGGGCAGTTTTGAATTTGAATAACTTTGAAATGAATTAACCAATTTACGACATTCTTCTTTCTAAAATTAGTTAGCTACGTGATCTTCAATATGCCAAAAGTTTAGAATTTTTAGAGTTCATTTAGGGGTTGAAAACTAAATCCAAAGTTAGGTCACTGGAACAAATTTTAACATAACTGAAATGAATATATGTTTTAGCGATAGAGTAGAATTTTTAGGACTCGATATCTTTATAACGACTTGACCTTTTTACGAGGTTTTTCTCCCTAAATTTAGACAGCTAGGTGGTTTATATTTCGACCAAATTTCAAATTTTATAGTGGTCTTTTGAGGGGCGAAACTAGGATCTAAAGTTGGTGAGTTGGGTCTGTTTAGCGATAGAAACCAGTGAAGGAAATCCGATTGGATTTTTGATCTTTAAACATTATAACTAGTTTCCAACACATGATTACATGATATTAAACATATTTACCTTATTCTTAACATATTTTTAAGGCTTCTCGATTTTATTTTTGCGAGTTAAATATTAAATAGGGCACGTTTGGATTCTGGTCGAACAGGAGAAAAAGAAAAGAAAGATAAACTAGTTCTTGGTTTTTGCTTTTATTAGAGATTATGTAATAATGATTTTGGAAGTATTTGAAGTATATACAATGAATGAAAAAGAGTTGGATTACTTACTTGGCTATTATGTCGAATTAGGGTCATACGTATGTCGAATGGGTTTATTCCTTAAACACCAATGCTTCCTCTTGATCCTAGGCTTCTAAGTATTTTATTTAGCTTCTAAAGAGATTGTTTGATTAGTAGGAGATGATGGTTTGGCTGTTTTTGGGTGAGTCGAATAGGTGTGAGGGAAAAGGATGAATATGAGTTGATATTTATAAAGGGAGAGGGATTAGGGTTTCTAAATATTTTTATGGGGTGTGAAAGAGACATGATGATGTGTGCAAATCCTATTGGTTCCATGTGTATGAGGAGGGGGTTTGGACGTGTAGTTTATGGAGTGAGGGTGATGTGGTTTAATTAGAAACCATACAAGTATCCCACTTGATGATGTGGAGGAGGGGGAAACTAAGGAGGGGATATTTGAGGTAGGTTACACTTAGGAAATGGAAAAGGAATGAGTTTGGTTTGGTTCTTATTTGATTCAAACTAGGGTTTAGAAATGAGATTCGAATAGGCTTCTTAGGGGTGTACATGGGGTTTAGGATGTAGTACTTAGGGTTTTAAGGGTTTAATTAAATTAGTTTTAGGGTTTAGTTTATGTATTTGTAAAGTAGAAAAATAATTTAGAGTTTTATATATATATATATATATATATATATATATATATATATATATATATATATATGCATGTAATCGATTTGTATGTAAAAGGAAAGGAAAATCATTTTGTGCATTAAAGTATTGTACCATGAGCTTATTAGAGCTGTAATTAGGGTTTAGAAATATAGAAATTATAGTTTTAATATTTTCTTAAGTTATATAATTTTTATGTAATTTTTATTATGTTTAAAATGTATATAAATGGGATTTTAGGATTTTGTGCATTAGGCACTTGTACACTAGGTTTAGAGACTTGTACTTATATTTAATGAGTTTAGGAAAATTAATTTTTAAGGTTTGTGTATGAAAGAGGCCTTAAAATAAATTTATTTAGGGTTTTAATAAGGTTTTTATAAATATTTGGTTTTAATTCATAAAAGACTTGTAGCTTGGCTTAAATGACTTGTACATTTATATTTTTTAAAAATCTCGTATAAATAAATTAGGGTTTGTGAGTTTTGTTCATAAAATCATAGTTTAAATGAATTTAGGGTTTTACCGGGAGTTATTATGGAATTAGGGTTTTTATGCTTTAGATGCTTGTACCTTAGTTCAATACGTTGTACTTTAGTATTTTTAGGGTTTTGTTACTTACATATGTTGTTATGATAGTTTAGGGTTTTATAGGAATCTCAATTAGATAAGAAATGTTCAGTTTAAACGTACGTTAACGAATTAACGTAAAGTGGTAAATGAGATATCTTAAGGTTTTATATGAAGATGTTTATATAGAATAAACATTAAATACGTTGAGGTTAGGTTGCATGCGAGCACGCTTATCAAGGATGTGATCTACGTCACATAAGATAACAGTTATGATCAGATAAAAGAAAAAAAATTACACGTAGAAAATGATAAGTTTTCTATAAGATTGTTTATTTCAATGTGGGATTTTTCACAGCGGTTACAGTCTCCCCCCGTTGAGGGAATCTCATCCCGAGATTCAGTCTACGTTGGTTGAGAGGTTGGGGAAAGTGAAGTATAGAGATAGTCAGGCTTAGATTTCTAACCTATTCAGATAGAAATATGAGAGTGGGAAATCGTACAACGATTTGATTTACGGTGGGAGTTTGATATGCCTAAAATGCCTCAAGTTTAAAAATAATATTATAAATAATATTATCTTATTTTTATGTCCTTAAATCCAATAATATTGTCTCACTGCTAATCCTTGGTTATATTTTAACCTAAAAGGGATGTCTAGGGATTTCCATTCGATACTTAAGGGAACGTAATTTTGTCAGTCTTATTCCAATTAGATGAACTAAATTTGAATGTTTTGCCACCTAATAAATCTAAAGGCTGTGAATAGTACTACCCAACGGTCAGATTCCTAATGGTCATGAACAGTGAATTGTAACGGTCGTATAACGGCTAGTTTTTCTCCTATAAAACCTCATTTTTAATCCTCATTCTTTCACCACTAAATTCTCTTCTAAAAATCTAAAAAATGCCGCACCTCATTACATTCCTAGCAATCGTCTACGTGGTTCTTGCAATTTCCTATTTGGCTTATGTACCTAATAAAGATTATGCGTTTCTAGCTTGCGTCCTAGCGGTCCTTATGCCTATTGTGGTCTTTGCTATCGGGGTAGACAAGATATGGGGGTAATGGTTATTTTTCTAGGTAATCCTCAATAAAACTTATTTATTCTTATGCCTAATTTCTAGTCTCGCTACTATACGCAGGATAATCAAGGTCATTCATCCCATCGTAGCTCTAGCTATTGTGTTGTTGGTGGCGATCCTCATTTTCATAGCGGGTCAACCTATTAGTGAATCTATTCCTTATCTTGTAATCATTGTAACCTTAGTACTTCCGTTCCTAATTATTTCCCTATGTATGAACTTCCGAGGTTTCTAATAAAATTTGTACTAGTTGGGCTTTCTATAAGTCTTTATACGCTCTTAGGATTTCTCTATCCATAATTTTTGTCGAATTCCTATCTTAGAGATAATGGGTAGTAGATGTAGACTTCTATTGTATTAAACCAAAAAGTAATGCTTTAATAGCAAATTTTGTTTCAATATTTTGCTTTTGAATGAAAATTGTTATTAGAAAATCTGTAAAGATAACTGTTCAATTTACTACATGATTCTTCCTAAATTATACATAGTTGATCAGGCTATGTATAATCGAGGACCAAATGATGTGATGTTTGGCTCAGTTACTGTGCTATTTATCCTTTTCAAAAAGTTTTAGATGGTGTTTAACGCGTTATTTTTTGAAAATAACATCATGATTATTTTTCAAAAGGATAGGAAAATTTTAGTCCACACTACATTGATGGGTTAGGGGTTTTCCTATGGTACTAATGGGATATCTTCGAAATAAATCTTAGGGTTCGTCTAAGGTTCCTACAGGGTAGAGATAGTCTATTGTTCCGTCAAGATAATATCAGCCAAATTTCCTAATGGTATACTAGGGTTTTGCTAGGTTCTATCTATAAATAGGGTAAGGAGGAATAGAATAGATAATGAAGCTAAACGCAGATTGGGATTATTACGGAAATGTTACAACACGCAGGTTTCATACGGTAGAAAGATAGTTTATTATCCTTAGGTTACATCCATCGTAACTAAGGTAAAGATTTAACAGGAAACATAACTTAGAGAGTTCTAAACCTCCATTTATTTATCTATTACAGGGATTTTATCTTCTGTTTAAACTTAAGGGTCATCCTAGGACATGGTTAGGATCCTAATGAGTTCTAGTTTTCTTTTTCACTAGTCTTGGTTCTCCAATTGGGATTGAAGTTTGGGCATTGATTCCTATAGTGTCCTTTTCCATTACATCCATAACAAGTCACGGTTACTGGCTGTAGGTTGACTCCTGTTGTCTTACAGTCTTTGGTCTGATGTCCTATTTCCTGGCATCTTCCACACTTTACAAAGCAATATCTATAATGATGCAACTTGCATTTTGGACATGGAGGTAACTTCCCAAGATAACCAGCTTTATTAGCAGGCGTGGGGATGCAGTTTCTACCAACTTCCTGCCTACAAATTTGTTTGCGATGGTAGTTGCTACAATCTTGAAGATGCTTGGGGTGATAGGCGGGGTCATTTGGGTATTGGTAATAGTTGGGAGTGATGGTATTAAGTTTTCGCTTTTGGTTATTTTGCCTAATTCCTAGGGCACAGTTGACGGTAGGTTTGGTTATTCTTTCTGGGCCTTTAAGGTTAGCTGGTCTATATCCTGTGAAACCTTCAAGGATATGCTTACAAGACACAGCTGTCTTCCTTTCTCTTGTGGCCATATTGTTACTATTCTGCTGAGCTACTACAGTTGCTTCAAGCACTGCTGTCATGAAGTTAATTATCAACCTTTGAATAGCTTCAGGAGTCATTGGTGGGGTATCGGTATGGTTCATGCTAGCTATCCTCTATCATTAACATAAGAATTACGGATTCAGAACTTATAATTTATTAACTCTTGGTATGAAACTGCTTAAGGTCACACTAATTCCTTTAAAGTCTAACAACTTTCTCTTCATTCATCAAGTTTTCTTCCGAAATTTATCTTAGGGAATTTCTACAGTCATAGCCTAGTCATGGTAGGTCAAAGGTATCATAATAATTCTAGGTAAAGTCATGGTAGGTTTGAGTTTAATCACTGAACATTACATGATATTAATAACTTGATTGATTGTTTTCACACAAAACAATTAATACAAGGTCTTTTATTAACATTCCATGTGGTAGGTTAGTGATTCTATGTCTCTAGTATGAATGTTTAGGTTCCTTGTTGTCCATTGGGGTCCTAGTTTCTGTCACTTGCTAGGTCATAAGTTGGTTGATTTTCTAGGTTCTAAGGTAGGGAGTGTATAGTTTGGTTTGAGTGGAGTAATATGTCTGCTAGGAAAGGTGATAAATGGTGAGTTTTTATAAGGTCATGGGTAGTCATTACATGTATGCACAACATTATTGTAAGACATAGTGGAAAGAATTTGTTCTCAACATAAACATATAACAAAAGTGGTTTGTTATAGATTTATAAGTTGATTACAACTCTGAAAGCTTCAGGCTTATTTAGAAAGTACAGGAAATACTTAACCAAATACTATTTAGTTTAGTAGACACAACATCGATATACGTGAATTTAAGATCAGTTACGTTCCTGACGTAAATGCTTAACTTCAGTCTCGAGTTTCAGTTGTGCAATTTCCATTTCTAAGAAGCGTTCCTGAAGTTCCTGGTACATCCTTATTTGATTATCCAGTATGGCTTCTAAGGCGAAAATCCTCTGATCATGGTTTCTTGCCGTTTCTCTGGCCATCCACAGGGTTCTTGCAATGTCCTCTACTCTACCATTCAATTGGCTATGCTCTCTCCTTGAACAGAGGATCCTGGAATCTAAGCTTCTAAATTTATGGTCGCAAGTATTCTTCATCTTGTCGACCTTTACCCCCAAATAAAACACTGCTCGTCTCTCAGCATCGGCCCTTCTAAATAGAGTGTCGATATTACGGTCGTACCATTCGAAATGCAATGGTTTTAATCCTTCCAACTGTTTAGTATGAGCGTCGAGAGTATTGGCTTGTTGATAAAGGAGGGTCCACATTGACTCACTGGGGTTTAAACTAAAGTCAGGGGAATTAGACGAAGATATATCATCTGGGTTTTCTGGTCTTGGGGATTGAGGATTGTCAGGTATTGGAGAGTTTGGACCTTCATCTTTCTTAATTGTTTCTTGGTATATATCCTGTCCAACCTCATATGCTGTTGGACAACCAATCAACTTTTCATGAGATTCAGTTATTCCCTTAAGTTTCTGATGTGGGGACGAGTGGGTAGGTGAGAGTGGTTTTGGGGTAGTTTCGTTAACATTAGGGGTTTCGGGAGACATGGTACTGTAATAATTTGCAAATAATAATCATGAGAAATTATTATAAGAAATTAATAACAGTAGGAAAAAAAATAAAGGCGAAATATAAGGGTAAATATCAAGAGTATGAAGTTTAATATAAAATAATCCTAAATAGATAAGGCACTATGTACGGTATCATCTTGATGTCCGAGCCTGGACATGAGAGGGATAGATTGGATAGGGGAAATCAGGATTCTATAACCACTCTATAGTTATAAATATTTCATTATGCAGCTTAAACGTTTAACAATAAATTACGTACAAATAACGTTTCAGTGGCGTCGTGACACGGAGGACTTTGGTTAAGTTTTTGTGGAAAATGGTTATAGTCCAATGTTTGAAAACATTCGGTTTTCTATAACCATGAGCTCTGATACCACTCTGTAACACCCCCGTTTTCGATAATCGCAACGGAATATAAGTTTGGGGTGCTACTTCAAGGTTCACAGTCAAGATAATAGAAAATGAATCGAAAAGAGACGTTTTAAATAAATTGTTATCATTTATTTATTAAATCAGAGTTTACATATAGAGGTCCCAGAGGGAGATTTCGAAATACGTTATAAATGATACATTATTCGTTTGGATGATAACAAAACGAACACTCTTTTATAAGAAAGTCCACCGCCACTCCGTGCCAAGTTCAGCCCTTTTAATTACCTGAGATAAACAGGCTAAAACGTCAACACAAAGGTTGAGTGAATCCATAGCGTTTAAAGTTATAATCGGTTGAACACAAGCTAAATAAAGAGAAATCAGTTATATCACAGTTCGGGATATTGCACTAAACCTCATGACACGCAAAGCGTTGACAGTTTCCATTCTCACTAACATATTAAAAATGATAGTGGTTTGCCCCCAAGTGAGAGCTTGCCAAAAACTCCTCATAGATTTCAAATATAATACATCTGCCTAGCCGGCTACCACAAAGATATCCATCCGACTAGTACAAATGGGTCGTCAGGCCAATAGATCTATTCATTATATTCGCGCTCCCCCAGCAGGGGACTAATGGTGCATGATACGAGGGACTTTTAAAATAAATATGAATATAAATTCAAATAGGCAAACGTTAACTTAGTGCAATAACAATCAGGAAAAATACTTGTGTTTGATTTAGTTGCATGTATCTCCCCACAAGTTTAGAAAACATGATAAAAAGTGGGACTACGAACTCACCTTGACAGTCTGGATGGAAAACAACGTTAAACAGAGTTGATAAACGTCTCCGGTACGCAACCTGGTTCGTTTTGTCAAGTTTCAATAAACGTTTCTGATTATATAAGTTTTGTTATTCGTTTTGTTTCGTTTTAGGTTGATTGTTAAATGTTTAATTGAGACAACATGAAGTCTCTTCAAAAGTTTGATTAAGATTTAATCTTATTGTTCGTTTTTAAGTTTCCGTTCGTTCGTTTGTTCGTTTAATATATATCTCGTTCGTTCATTTTTGAAATAAACGTATTACGTTTATTAATTTCTTTCGGAATATATATTAAGAATAATAATAATGATATTAATAATTATGTTTTTGCCACTAAAGTTTTATATATTGACAGTTTATATTCTTGAACTTTCGGAAAATGACAACTTTTACCCTTGAAATGTAAGTCGACAACAAATTATGTCCTAGTTATAAAACTTAGTTAGAGTCTCGACACTTTTCACCCTCGAAGCATTTTTAACATTTCACCCGATGTCCTTATTTTATAAAACGCGCCATAATTTACGGGAAAAGACACGACTCGTTATGTTCTTTTTATAAAAGTTTTAATAAGTTTATAAACAACTTATATATATATAGCTTATGAGTTTATATTTTAAGCTTTTTAGTCTCGAAAAATATATATTTTGTGTTTAAAATAGTTCGCGATCACCCAGTTTTGGACACAAATAAAAGCGAGGCGAGGGCTTAGTTTTACTTCGTTCTTTTTCCTACAAAAAGTTAGCTGGGTGGTCTCGTTACTAATCAAGTTTCATAATTTTTAAAGGCTATTTGGTTACCGAAATAAATTCTCAAAATCGATCGAGTGAGACACAATTTAATAAAACTGGAAAAAAATAAGTTTAATCCTAGCGATAGACAGATTTTTGGATTTAAATAACTTTTTAACCGTTCTATCTTTTTATGAAAGTCTTCTTCCTAAAAATAGTTAGCTAGATGATCTTAATGTCGACCAAGTTTTACAATTTTTAGAAGTCTTTAGAGGGTCGAAAAATAAGTTCAAAGTGGGCGGTTTGGGCTGTTACTCGACCAGACTTAAAAAAATTAGACTCAAGGTTTTCAGTTAGCGATAAGGGCAGTTTTCGATTTGAATAACTTTGAAGTGAATTAACCAATTGTTGAGAATTATATTTTCATAGATTTGATGATCACAGAACAAGAAGAATGAAACATGAAGAATACTGAAATGATAAGCAAAATACGCTAAGTAGATTCTGCTGCTAGGCATAAATCATACTGCTGCTAGTATATTTTATATTACTGCTGGTTCAGAGCATACTGCTGCTAGTGCAAACATTCTGCTGCTAGTACAAACAAGCTGCTGCTAGTGCAAACATACTGCTGCTAGTACAAATGAAGCTGCTGCTGATCGGTGAGTCATACTGCTGCTGGATAGATAAGGATAAAGAAGATATTATTTGTATATGAGTCACTTGTATACTATAGATAATATCTAGATATTTGATCAGTCAACAAAGTTGTAAACAAAGATACAAATTGTATCTTAATGACTGACACACGTTAAAGCAAGTAGATGACAAGGCTTATCATATTGTAAAAGATCTTTTTCATACTATAAAAGAAGATCTTACCCTTAGATAAAATTATGTTTTATGTAGTGTTCTAGTGTGCTTAGAATTTAAACACCAAAGGGTGTCAATATGTAAAACATCAAAAGAGTGTGTGTGGGAACATCAGACAAGGGGTCTGATGTTGTTAGATTTGTTAAGCCTCAAGGTAATCAAGGTTTTCCTTGATCCCTGTTATTGTAGTAGAGTAACTGTGCTATATTTGATCACATAGCATTGGGCCTGAGTTTAATAACAAACGGAGAAATTGACAAAACCTTGTTGTGATAGTATTGTTTCTTTCATTGAATATTCCGGCAATATTATCATCATGTTAGACAAATAGACAAAATCCTAGATCAATGGTGTAACAACCTAGAGTCCATAAAACGATCACAAAACTTATTGTTAGTAACCTCTAAAATAAGCTTTCACAGTTGGTATCAGAGCGGGGGGCTCTCGATCTAGGATGTTATAAGGTTTTTATAGAAGAAAGAAGAAAAATTCGTTTTTGCTTAATTTTTCTCAACTTTCTGCAGAGCTGTTTTGCAAAGGCTATAGCTCATTCGTTAACTGTTGGATGGAGCTAAAATTTTTGTTGAAGTTTCTTGGCATATCAAAGTATATTTTCACTGGAGGGATCTTCAATCTAAGCTTTAGATGGCAAGATATGCATCGTTGAAAACTGCTGCAGAAACAGTTGAGGTATGGTCGAATTTTTGGTTTTCTTTCAAAGTTTACACACACAAAGGGGAAGAATACACACACAGAAGAGAGTTGGTTCTTAAAACATTAAAGGCTTGTTTATCAAGTTATTATTGGTAAAAAAGATTATTTGTTACTTATTTAAAGATGAAGTGGAATTTTTCAAGGTTGTGCTCTTATCATATCTTAAGGTGGGTGTTACACTTTAAAGTTAACTTTTTCGTTCGTTCAAGTGACTACGAATTGACAAACACTTAAAGGAGTTACATTTTAGTGCTTAGTGTCTCATAGAAGATGAGTTTATTGTCAAGAGATTAAGGTCTCTCTATACCAAAAGATTGGGTATACATTCTAAGTCAGTTTAGTACAAGACATAAGACACAAGATTGGTTTATTCTGTTTCATCATCAAGTTAGTAATGATTGGTTATTCTTCATCAGTCATAAAAGCCTACAAAATTGGAGATTCGAATGGTTAACATATAGGTTTCAGGGGAAGCTTAAATGTTCAGATGTATAACCATTTATTATATTTGTGCATCACTACAGGGAAAGTTATTGATTCTTACAACTGTTGATTAGTATTACTACTAATGGCTTAGATTTTTATTGTCTCAAGTTCATTTTTAGTGCGGAAAACTTAATGGAGGGTAATTTGAGACATTAGAAGGATGAATTAGATGTGTAGTATTAGTTCGAAGTTGTAACGATCATATTTGTAATATTCTCTATTTTGTTGATAACAAAAAGGGGAAGAGATATGGTGGATAGCATAGATTAAGGGGAAGACAGTATGGTTTCATTCATGGTGAGATTTAGTTATCTAAATTTCTCTACTTCGTCTAGAGAAATTCGTACAAGAACGTGTTTGTTTTGTAATCATCAAATAGGGGAAGATTGTTGGGAATTATATTTTCATAGATTTGATGATCACAGAACAAGAAGAATGAAACATGAAGAATACTGAAATGATAAGCAAAATACGCTAAGTAGATTCTGCTGCTAGTATATTTTATACTACTGCTGGTTCAGAGCATACTGCTGCTAGTGCAAACATTTTGCTGCTAGTGCAAACAAGCTGCTGCTAGTGCAAACATACTGCTGCTAGTACAAATGAAGATGCTGCTGATCAGTGAGTCATACTGCTGCTGGATAAAAAGGATGAAGAAGATATTATTTGTATATGAGTCACTTGTATACTATAGATAATATCTAGATATTTGATCAGTCAACAAAGTTGTAAACAAAGATACAAGTTGTATCTTAATGACTGACACACGTTAAAGCAAGTAGATGACAAGGCTTATCATATTGTAAAAGATCTTCTTCATACTATAAAAGAAGATCTTACCCTTAGATAAAATTATGTTTTATGTAGTGTTCTAGTGTGCTTAGAATTTAAACACCAAAGGGTGTCAATATGTAAAACATCAAAAGAGTGTGTGTGGGAACATCAGAAAAGGGGTCTGATGTTGTTAGATTTGTTAAGCCTCAAGGTAATAAAGGTTTTCCTTGATCCCTGTTATTGTAGTAGAGTAACTGTGTTATATTTGATCACATAGCATTGGGCCTGAGTTTAATAACAAACGGAGAAATTGACAAAACCTTGTTGTGATAGTATTGTTTCTTTCATTGAATATTCCGGCAATATTATCATCATGTTAGACAAATAGACAAAATCCTAGATCAATGGTGTAACAACCTAGAGTCCATAAAACGATCACAAAACTTATTGTTAGTAACCTCTAAAATAAGCGTTCACAACAATTTACGACATTCTTCTTTTTAAAATTAGTTAGCTACGTGATCTTCAATATGCCAAAAGTTTAGAATTTTTAGAGTTCATTTAGGGGTCGAAAACTAAATCCAAAGTTAGGTCATTGGAACAAATTTTAACATAACTGAAATGAATATATGTTTTAGCGATAGAGTAGAATTTTTAGGACTCGATATCTTTATAACGACTTGACCTTTTTATGAGGTTTTTCTTCCGAAATTTAGACAGCTAGGTGGTTTATATTTTGACCAAATTTCAGATTTTATAGTGGTCTTTTGAGGGGCGAAACTAGGATCCAAAGTTGGTGAGTTGGGTCTGTTTAGCGATAGAAACCAGTGAAAGAAATCCGATTGGATTTTTGATCTTTAAACATTATAACTAGTTTCCAACACATGATTACATGATATTAAACATATTTACTTTATTATTAACATATTTTTAAGGCTTCTCGATTTTATTTTTGCGAGTTAAATATTAAATAGGGCACGTTTGGATTCTGGTCGAACAGGAGAAAAAGAAAGGAAAGATAAACTAGTTCTTGGTTTTTGCTTTTATTAGAGATTATGTAATAATGATTTTGGGAGTATTTGAAGTATATACAAAGAATGAAAAAGAGTTGGATTACTTACTTGGCTATTATGTCGAATTAGGGTCATATGTATGTCGAATGGGTTTATTCCTTGAACACCAATGCTTCCTCTTGATCCTAGGCTTCTAAGTATTTTATTTAGCTTCTAAAGAGATTGTTTGATCAGTAGGAGATGATGGTAGGAAAAGGATGAATATGTGTTGATATTTATAAAGGGATGGGGATTAGAGTTTCTAAATATTTTTATGGGGTGTGAAAGAGACATGATGATGTGTTCAAATCCTATTGGTTCCATGTGTATGAGGAGGGGGTTTGGACGTGTAGTTTATGGAGTGAGGATGATGTGGTTTAATTAGAAACCATACAAGTATCCCACTTGATGATGTGGAGGAGGGGGAAACTAAGGAGGGGATATTTGAGGTAGGTTACACTTAGGAAATGGAAAAGGAATGAGTTTGGTTTGGTTCTTATTTGATTCAAACTAGGGTTTAGAAATGAGATTCGAATAGGCTTCTTAGGGGTGTACATGGGGTTTAGGATGTAGTACTTAGGGTTTTAAGGGTTTAACTAAATTAGTTTTAGGGTTTAGTTTATGTATTTGTAAAGTAGAAAACTAATTTAGAGTTTTGTATATATATATATATATGCATGTAATCGATTTGTATGTAAAAGGAAAGGAAAATCATGTTGTGCATTAAAGTATTGTACCATGAGCTTATTAGAGTTGTAATTAGGGTTTAGAAATATAGAAATTATAGTTTTAATATTTTCTTAAGTTACATAATTTTTATGTAATTTTTATTATGTTTAAAATGTATATAAATGGGATTTTAGGATTTTGTGCATTAGGCACTTGTACACTAGGTTTAGAGACTTGTGTTTATATTTAATGAGTTTAGGAAAATTAATTTTTAAGGTTTGTTTATGAAAGAGGCCTTAAAATAAATTTATTTAGGGTTTTAATAAGGTTTTTATAAATATTTGGTTTTAATGCATAAAAGACTTGTACCTTGGCTTAAATGACTTGTACATTTATATTTTTTAAAAATCTCGTATAAATAAATTAGGGTTTGTGAGTTTTGTTCATAAAATCATAGTTTAAATGAATTTAGGGTTTTACCGGGATTTATTATGGAATTAGGGTTTTTTATGTTTTAGATGCTAGTACCTTAGTTCAATAAGTTGTACTTTAGTATTTTTAGGGTTTTGTTACTTACATATGTTGTTATGATAGTTTAGGGTTTTACAGGAATCTCTATTAGATAAGAAATGTTCAGTTTAAACGTACGTTAACGAAGTAACGTAAAGTGGCAAATGAGATATCTTAAGGTTTTATATGAAGATGTTTATATAGAATAAACATTAAATACGTTGAGGTTAGGTTGCATGCGAGCACGTTTATCGAGGATGTGATCTACGTCACATAAGATAACAGTTATGATCAGATAATAAATTAAAAAAAAAAATTACACGTAGAAAAGGATAAGTTTTCTATAAGATAGTTTATTTCAATGTGGGATTTTTCACAGCGGTTCCAGTCTCCCCCTGTTGAGGGAATCTCATCCCGAGATTCAATCTACATTGGTTGAGAGGTTGGAGAAAGTGAAGTATAGAGATAGTCAGACTTAGATTTCTAACCTATTCAGATAGAAATATGAGAGTGGGAAATCGTACAACGATTTGATTTACGATGGGAGTTTGATATGCTTTAAATGCCTCAAGTTTAAAAATAATATTATAAATAATATTATCTTATTTTTATGTCCTTAAATCCAATAATATTGTCTCACTGCTAATCCTTGGTTATATTTTAACCTAAAAGGGATGTCTAGGGATTTCCATTCGATACTTAAGGGAACGTAATTTTGTCAGTCTTATTCCTATTAGATGAACTAAATTTGAATGTTTTGCCACCTAATAAATCTAAAGGCTGTGAATAGTACTACCCAATGGTCAGATTCCTAATGGTCGTGAACAGTGAATTGTAACGGTCGTATAACGGCTAGTTTTTCTCCTATAAAACCTCATTTTTAATCCTCATTCTTTCACCACTAAATTCTCTTCTAAAAACCTAAAAAATGCCGCACCTCATTACATTCCTAGCAATCGTCTACGTGGTTCTTGCAATTTCCTATTTGGCTTACGTACCTAATAAAGATTATGCGTTTCTAGCTTGCGTCCTAGCGGTCCTTATGCCTATTGTGGTCTTTGCTATCGGGGTAGACAAGATATGGGGGTAATGGTTATTTTTCTAGGTAATCCTCAATAAAACTTATTTATTCTTATGCCTAATTTCTATTCTCGCTACTATACGCAGGATAATCAAGGTCATTCATCCCATCGTGGCTCTAGCTATTGTGTTGTTGGTGGCGATCCTCATTTTCATAGCGGGTCAACCTATTAGTGAATCTATTCCTTATCTTGTAATCATTGTAACCTTAGTACTTCCGTTCCTAATTATTTCCCTATGTATGAACTTCCGAGGTTTCTAATAAAATTTGTACTAGTTGGGCTTTCTATAAGTCTTTATACGCTCTCAGGATTTCTCTATCCATAATTTTTGTCGAATTCCTATCTTAGAGATAATGGGTAGTAGATGTAGACTTCTATTGTATTAAACCAAAAAGTAATGCTTTAAGAGCAAATTTTGTTTCAATATTTTGCTTTTGAATGAAAATTGTTATTAGAAAATCTGTAAAGATAACTGTTCAATTTACTACATGATTCATCCTAAATTATACATAGTTGATCAGGCTATGTATAATCGAGGACCAAATGATGTGATGTTTGGCTTAGTTACTGTGGTATTTATTCTTTTAAAAAAGTTTTAGATGGCGTTTAACGCGTTATTTTTTGAAAATAACATCATAATTATTTTTCAAAAGGATTGGAAAATTTTAGTCCACACTACAGTGATGGGTTAGGGGTTTTCCTAAGGTACTAATGGGATATCTTCGAAATAAATCTTAGGGTTCGTCTAAGGTTCCTACAGGGTAGGGATAGTCTATTGTTCCGTCAAGATAATATAAGCCAAATTTCCTAATGGTATACTAGGGTTTTGCTAGGTTCTATCTATGAATAGGGTAAGGAGGAATAGAATAGATAATGAAGCTAAACGTAGATTGGGATTATTACGGAAATGTTACAACATGAAGGTTTCATATGGTAGAAAGATAGTTTATTATCCTTAGGTTACATCCATCGTAACTAAGGTAAAGATTTAATAGGAAACATAACTTAGAGAGTTCTAAACCTCCATTTATTTATCTATTACAGGGATTTTATCTTCTGTTTAAACTTAAGGGTCATCCTAGGACATGGTTAGGATCCTAATGAGTTCTAGTTTTCTTTTTCACTAGTCTTGGTTCTCCAATTGGGATTAAGTTTGGGCATTGATTCCTATAGTGTCCTTTTCCATTACATCCATAACAAGTCACGGTTACTGGCTGTAGGTTGACTCCTGTTGTCTTACAGTCTTTGGTCTGATGTCCTATTTCCTGGCATCTTCCACACTTTACAAAGCAATATCCATAATGATGCAACTTGCATTTTGGACATGGAGGTAACTTCCCAAGATAACCTGCTTTATTAGCAGGCGTAAGGATGCAGTTTCTACCAACTTCCTGCCTACAAATTTGTTGGCGATGGTAGTTGCTGCGATCTTGAAGATGCTTGGGGTGATAGGTGGGGTCATTTGGGTATTGGTAATAGTTGGGAGTGATGGTATCAAGTTTTCGCTTTTCGTCATTTTGCCTAATTCCTAGGTCACAGTTGACGGTAGGTTTGGTTATTGATGCGTGGTTTTGCGACCTTACAACAGGTTTTACCTCTCGAGGGATCTCAAGAGGCTTACAACCCCACCAGGCAGTGTACCTGACCGATGTAGTATAGTGTAGTGGTAAGTACGGGGGATTGATCGTTCTCCACAGGGAATAGTGTCGTTAGGATTGAAAAACTACTCTAATAGGTCTAAGGGTGAGAGAAGATTCTTTTTATGTTTTTATATTTTTTATGAAAGCAAGTAAAATCTCGGGTTTGAAGGAGTGGGCGGAATTAGTTGCTAGTCAACTAACCCAAGTAACTACGAATGCAAATAAAATAAAATAACTGAAAATGAAAAGGTGGTAAAACTTATATGGAGAGAAATGTGTTTACTTAGATTTCCTTACTCCCTAACTATCTTTTACCGGTTGATTAGTGTGTATTAATCGTGTGGATGACGGGTGTATTCCTTAATACCAATCGTGGGGTGGCGTACGTACTTCCCCATCTCTATGAACTCCTACTTCACTCCTATGTCGAGCCGGCTAAGAAGCTCCTAACATGGGATCACTAGAATTCGCTCATGCATTAAATACAACCATAAAAACCTTAGTACGCATTGGTTCATGTTTCTTAAGACGTTCAAGCAAGTTACCGAATAGGAAGTTAGCTAGTTTTCTTAAGCCTAACATCGATGAACAATCATCCAATACAATAAATAACACACTAATAACCAATAATCAATAGCTAGGTTTCATTAGATCTAAGTAAACACAAGATAAATCTAGCCTAGCATGTTAATCAAAAGACAAGAGCAAGATATAATCAAACAACACATAGACATATTGATTGATTAAATAAACACTTATCTTCAATTAAACATGGGAGATCCAAGGGTATGAAAACCCTTAAAAATGGCAGAAATTCGTCTTAGGGTTTCTCCTCCAAAGTTACACACAATAAGTTCCACACTAATGACAAAAAATTGCAAAACTATATATAGAGTTTAAGGGCTGACGGCGTCACGTTATAGATCCAGACGCCGTCACCTCGCCGCTTTTAGGGTTCTCGGATGGCCTTCCTGACGCCGTCCCTCTTTAATGCTCCAAAATCCGCTCTGGCTTATCAAGGCTTGACGCCGTCAGAAATGGGCTTGACGCCGTCCCTTTCTAATTTAAACCGTGATGGCCTTGATCACTTCAAAGGGTGACGCCGTCAGATTTTTCATGCAAAATTCTCTGGCTTATCATGAGTAATTTTCATATCCACCTTTTTTGCCAAGGCATGACGCCGTCAAGGGCAATCCCTGACGCCGTCAAAGGTACTTTCCAGCCGATTTTGAGACTTTGTCGTTTTCTTCACTTTTATGCTCCAAAAACGTCCAAAATGCTTCCTTTTCCAGATTTCTTCTCCAAAGTACCTAAAATGACAAAAGGAACGATTTAGGGCAATATTTGATCAAATAAATACGATTTAGGGCTTAAATGACCCCATAAAAGCGGTACACTTTTCGCTTCATCAAATACCCTTACACTTGAGATTGCTTGTCCTCAAGCAAATGCGCTTTTATTCTAATCAAAATACAAGTTAGGGGTCATTTAATGCTAATATAAAAGTAATTACAACAAACAGTCGTTCCACTTTAATCATAATAAGCACGGAGATTACATACTAGCACCTCACAAGTAGTGTTTAGATACTCACATCTCTCAGGTGTCATCAAAATAAATCTCATAAATGAAAACGGATAATATCTCTCACTACCTGTCATAGCAAATAGATTACCATAGGCTTGGGAAAGGATCGAAAACCTTCTCCACTAGGCGTAAGCACCTAAGATAAACTATCAAAGAGGGCTTTTACATGGGTTATAACGTGAGGTGTAGGGATATGATAAACACGGTTTTGTTGGATAAAGGATATTTCACTGGTGGCGAGTTAAAGATCTTGATCAATTACATGTACTATACAATGTTACTAAGCCAAGACTCGACTCAATCTTAAGCTAAAAACAAAATAACAAAAACATAAAATAAACATAAAATGAAACGGGATGGTAGTCCGTATGTTTTTTCTACTTTTCTTTTTCTCATTTTTTTGTATATATATATATATATATATATATATATATATATATATATATATATATATATATATATTTTTTTTTTTTTTTTTTTTTCATACACTCTTGCCCTACCATCCAAAATAATACATCATAGGGGCGTTGCATTCCCCTTACACTTGAACTTTTACATGACTTTACAAATAACTATTCTAATGACTCGAATTAATATAATTGAAACACTTGGAGTACTTTTAAAATATTTAGCACATATGGGGGTAATAAATGATGTTCTTCCCCATTACTCCATTACACTAGTACTTTACCCATGAGTCCCAATCGTCCCAAAACAATATGTACAAGGATATGACTCGACTTAGCAACCATGTAATCAACTAGATAATTAACTTGGGGTTTAAACAAATGTTGTCACAATAATGCACTAAAAATGACTGCATACAAGGTAGGCTAAGGCGATTTGGGTGTACATTTAAGTGGGGTGTAACAAATTCTTCCTTTAAGTAAAATGCTTAAAGGTCGAAACGAAAAGATAGGCTCTGAGGGGTGTACTAGGGGTATCGTGTACTAAAAATGAGTACAATGCAAAGGGTGTGGGAGAATTACTTGACCAATGTAGCCAATGTAATTATAACAAAAACACAGGTGTAAAACAATGGGATAATCCTAATGCCTCTTATCATGTAGTAAATCTAACTACACGAATGTAGTCTCACTTGTGGCCTCAGAATGGTCCTAACGCAAGTTCTAGAATCTAAGTGCTACCGGTACACACATCATAGCATAAATGCTTTTCCTACCAATTCTAGGGGCGAACCTCACATATTTGGGGGTGGAAAATTTTTTAGTGGTACGGTTTTTGTGCTAGTCATATAACTCCTATCCATGAGACGCTTATTAAGATCAAAGTTTCACTCCTATATGTTGTAAAAAATTTTAAATTTGGCACTAAAATTGCCCTAACAGGTATTTCTCTCAGTTTTATTACACATTTACTATTAAACAAACAAAAATCAAGCGTAATTGTATTCTCTAAAGTATCGTATTTTACCCCCCCCCCCCTTACACTTAAGATGAACATTGTCCCCAATGTTCAAATAACAAGATGTAAAAGTAAATAAGGTAAAAGAATGAAATCAAATACTCCCCTGATTCGCTCGGTGGATAATGTGGCCACACGGTTAGATCTTCTTCCAAGAGAATGTAGAAGCTCCAAGGCTAATGCATCGCCATAAGCTTGATTCCACATACATTTCCTTGTCCAAAATAACCTGTTATACCTGAGAAAACAAACACGAAAACCTGCATAACATCGGCGGGATAAATTCTATATATAAGGATATAATGCTTGTGGAATGATAATTTTGCAGATTCCTGGAGATTATAAGTTAGAGATTTAATAAAAAAACTTTTTATGAAAACAAAACTTTCAAAAATTTCAGAAGATTAAAACCTGACGCCGTCAGGTTGTAACTCCTGACGCCGTCAGAAATGATCTGACAGAATTCTCATGTTAAGTTTCCGGAAAATTTCTAGAAAAACCTATACCCTACTTCCTGGAAATCCTGCAAAATATCATTATGACTCGATACAAGCATTTGACTCAAACAAATATGAATATGTATGTTAATTTATTATTATTATGATTCATGTTCATTTGTGTTCTAATAAACCGATTTGGATTTCCCTTACACTTATCTTTGGCAAAATACCTTTATATGTAGTTAAGACGAAGTTAAAAACAAGATAAAGCATTTTCACAATTTACTTTTGAACATGAATCAATAAGAATAAAAATTTAAACACACATACGGAAGCAAATAAAATCAAACAAACAAATAAATAAACACACAAAGCAAATAAAGCTTGGGTTGCCTCCCAAGAAGCGCTTTTCTTTATTAACGAGTCTTGTAGCTAGACTCAAAGTCACGGGTTCTACGTTTTTCCGTTTTGCTTCTCAATTGCCCCTCTAATCATCCTAACAACCTCCATATCAATTTTGTATTTAGGTCCAAGGTTCAAGCAATCTTTATAATAAAGGCTTCTCTTATTCCAAACATAGTCCATGCCTTTTTCTTTATCCTCATCATTGATGTCCTCAATCGCACCAATGTTGTCCTTGTCAAATCGAGGCACAAAACGAAATTCATTTACCCGATAAGGCATCCTATATGTGATCCTATCTATGTGATTAGAAAACTGAACCGTGCCTCTCAAATGATCATACTTTAAATTGGATGTTTCAATAAATGGCTTACCTAACACCACGCGAGATAGGCCGTAGTCAACAACACTGGCCAAATCTTCTAAGATCATGAAGTCGGTGACAAAGGTAAAGTTTCCAACAAGGATATGCATATCCTTAACCCTTCCAACGAAGTTGCAAACTCCGCCGGGGCACTTGGGGTCTTTCCTAGGCTCAAGTGGTGTGTTTATGATCTGGCTATAAAGGCCTGAGGACATCACGTTGATTGGGGATTCACAGTCAATGTAAGCATGCTCAACGTATTGGTACCCAATCATACATGGTATCTTCACATTCCCGGGATCACCCCTCTTAATCTTTGGGTCAATTCTAACAACAGGTGGTCGAGGGTTATCAACTAGGTTGTTATAGTAAGCAATCTCCTCCTTAGTGGGGTATTCATTGAAATAATCATCCAACCTAGGATCTACCTTCACTTCATCAATTTTCTCAATCAACTCCTCAACCGTAAGATTATTACGTTCTAAGTAATTGTCTGAGTATATGGTGGTCTCTAAGTTGTTCAAGGCATAATCAAGCTCTATATCAATCATTCTACTAAGCTCTCTGAGCTTACTAATCTCATTCTCAAGTTGGCTACGCAACAAAGCTACTTCACCAGTTGTAAGAGGTGGATTCGCGTTTTCCATAATGGCAAACTGAATAGTCAATGAAAATCTTATACGAACAAAAGCACGAAGAAAATAGATAGACTAAAGAAAATCTAGAAAATTAAAATAAAAATCTCACTAGAAAGGAATCTAGTGAGTAGACCTATAAAAATAAAAATTCAACCTAAACAATAACTATTCCCCGGCAGCGGCGCCAAAAACTTGATGCGTGGTTTTGCGACCTTACAACAGGTTTTACCTCTCGAGGGATCTCAAGAGGCTTACAACCCCACCAGGCAGTGTACCTGACCGATGTAGTATAGTGTAGTGGTAAGTACGGGGGATTGATCGTTCTCCACAGGGAATAGTGTCGTTAGGATTGAAAAACTACTCTAATAGGTCTAAGGGTGAGAGAAGATTATTTTTATGTTTTTATATTTTTTATGAAAGCAAGTAAAATCTCGGGTTTGAAGGAGTGGGCGGAATTAGTTGCTAGTCAACTAACCCAAGTAACTACGAATGCAAATAAAATAAAATAACTGAAAATGAAAAGGTGGTAAAACTTATATGGAGAGAAATGTGTTTACTTAGATTTCCTTACTCCCTAACTATCTTTTACCGGTTGATTAGTGTGTATTAATCGCGTGGATGATGGGTGTATTCCTTAATACCAATCGTGGGGTGGCGTACGTACCTCCCCAACTCTATGAACTCCTACTTCACTCCTATGTCGAGCTGGCTAAGAAGCTCCTAACATGGGATCACTAGAATTCGCTCTTGCATTAAATACAACCATAAAAACCTTAGTACGCATTGGTTCATGTTTCTTAAGACGTTCAAGCAAGTTACCGAATAGGAAGTTAGCCAGTTTTCTTAAGCCTAACATCGATGAACAATCATCCAATACAATAAATAACACACTAATAACCAATAATCAATAGCTAGGTTTCATTAGATCTAAGCAAACACAAGATAAATCTAGCCTAGCATGTTAATCAAAAGACAAGAGCAAGATATAATCAAACAACACATAGACATATTGATTGATTAAATAAACACTTATCTTCAATTAAACATGGGAGATCCAAGGGTATGAAAACCCTTAAAAATGGCAGAAATTCGTCTTAGGGTTTCTCCTCCAAAGTTACACACAATAAGTTCCACACTAATGACAAAAAATTGCAAAACTATATATAAAGTTTAAGGGCTGACGGCGTCACGTTATAGATCCTGACGCCGTCACCTCGCCGCTTTTAGGGTTCCCGGATGGCCTTCCTGACGCCGTCCCTCTTTAATGCTCCAAAATCCGCTCTGGCTTATCAAGGCTTGACGCCGTCAGAAATGGGCTTGACGCCGTCCCTTTCTAATTTAAACCGTGATGGCCTTGATCACTTCAAAGGGTGACGCCGTCAGATTTTTCATGCAAAATTCTCTGGCTTATCATGAGTAATTTTCATATCCACCTTTTTTGCCAAGCCATGACGCCGTCAAGGGCAATCCCTGACGCCGTCAAAGGTACTTTCCAGCCGATTTTGAGACTTTGTCATTTTCTTCACTTTTATGCTCCAAAAACGTCCAAAATGCTTCCTTTTCCAGATTTCTTCTCCAAAGTACCTAAAATGACAAAAGGAACGATTTAGGGCAATATTTGATCAAATAAATACGATTTAGGGCTTAAATGACCCCCTAAAAGCGGTACACTTTTCGCTTCATCAGTTATTCTTTCTGGGCCTTTAAGGTTAGCTGGTCTATATCCCGTGAAACCTTCAGGGATATGCTTACAAGACACAGCTGTCTTCCTTTCTCTTGTGGCCATATTGTTACTATTCTGCTGAGCTACTGCAGTTGCTTCAAGCACTGCTGTCATGAAGTTAATTATCAACCTTTGAATAGCTTCAGGAGTCATTGGTGGGGTATTGGTATGGTTCATGCTAGCTATCCTCTATCATTAACATAAGAATTACGGATTCAGAACTTATAATTTATTAACTCTTGGTATGAAACTGCTTAAGGTCACACTAATTCCTTTAAAGTCTAACAACTTTCTTTTCATTCATCAAGTTTTCTTCTGAAATTTATCTTAGGGAATTTCTACAGTCATAGCCTAGTCATGGTAGGTCAAAGGTATCATAATAATTCTAGGTAAAGTCATGGTAGGTCTAAGTTTAATCACTGAACATTGCATGATATTAATAACTTGATTGATTGTTTTCACACAAAACAATTAATACAAGGTCTTTTATTAACATTCCATGTGGTAGGTTAGTGATTCTATGTCTCTAGTATGAATTTTTAGGTTCCTTGTTGTCCATTAGGGTCATAGTTTCTGTCACTTGCTAGGTCATAAGTTGGTTGATTTTCTAGGTTCTAAGGTAGGGAGTGTATAGTTTGTGTCACACCCCCAAATTTCGTGACTTGCAGCGGAATGAAGCATTCAGGGGCGCGACTGGTCATAGCACCAAAGTTGCAATTATATTGAACGACCTAAAGTGTCGTTTAGAAAATACATCGTTTGATTATTTAAAAACATTCAGAGTTACAAAGTTAGGTCCCAAAAGGTGAAACAAGTTTTCATAAAACAATTTCATACAATTCAAATGATGGATAAGTGCATAAAATATAAAGTGAGACGCGTCGACTCCGCGACTCCATGATGTGTCCATATGCAAGCCAACATGCGATACCTTAATTACCTGAAAATACATTGCTAAAAATGGTCAACAAAAATGTTGGTGAGATCATAGGTTTATGTAAATGAAATGTTGTACGGATACCACAAGTATAAAGTGTATGAGAAAGCCATGCCACATAAAAAATGATACATTAGCTCTTAAGCTCATGACCCCTAAGCTAGACTGAATGAAATGCCCCAACTGAGTGTTTGCCAATCACTCTAATATGACAGAAATGAAATGCGTTCGTTTGACCAGTTGGTGCTACCAACCCGAACGGAGGAGTCACCCTCAATAGATCTATTCACTCACTCTCGCTTGCTAACAATTAACGGTTCATGATAATAAAGGGGACTTTAATATGGGCAATGATGTAACTTAAGCAATGTAATGAGTTTGTATACTTTGGTCCGCATGTGAAAATGGTGCAATGTATTCTCCCCCGAGAGTTTAGAAATCAAATAAACAATTGAAAACGGGGCTATGAAAACTCACCTGATATGATATAGCAACAATGACAATGATGGATATGATGAAATAAAGCTCGGTCTCTAACCGCGACCTATTATGAATGATGTGATTCAATGTAAGCAATGACAAAATGCAACACATGCAAATACGTATGTTAACGATACCACTTGTTAGTTTTGAAAATAACGTTTATCGACGAAAAATACACTTTTGACGTCTCGTTAAGTTATAAACTACTTTTCGTATAAATATGTTGAAACGGTACTCCACGATCCTCGTTTGGTGTTCTATCAGCAAAATGTAACATTTTCATCGCAATTTAATATTTTCCTTAACTTGTGAAAATATGCCCAAAATGGCTTCGTGAAACTAGTCGTGAAATATTGCACGTTAAGTGTTAGTGATCATACTCGACGTTTTTGAAAACCTTGTAACAATGTATTAATGTCGTTTCATTTAACTTTTCATTGTACACGCCTCGATCAATTAGAAAATCGGCTAACAATGTTATGTCTCGCAAAACACTAGTTTTTATACTAAAAACACTTTCTATTAGTGGGCTGTCAAAATGAACATGGTACGTCGGGCTTCAAACGTGAATAACTCGGCCGTTATAAGCTCGTTTTCTACGTTCTTTACATCCACGGCTTCGTATAAACATGAACTAACATAATATCGGTAGGTCGGGTCGTCGAGATCACGTCTAATGCCTCGTTTTTTCCTTTGAATCTCGGCGATCAGCAACTAAATTTTCAGAAAATTAGTTTTCGTCGAATAACTTTGAAAAATCATATCTCCTTCGTTATAAGTCGGTTTTTAGTGATTCTTGTGGCCACGGTTTCGTTTTTGAAAGAACTTTCTGAATATGAAGGCCAAAATAGTTCAAAAGTTTCTGAGTTTTCCAGACTTTTCATTTTTGGACAGAACCTTATCTATACTTGTTAAAACTCATTTTCTTGGTTCTAAACTTGATCATACTACTTCAAATCAACTCCACAAGTTCGCAAATCCTACCATACATCTTCTTAGGGTGTCATGGGGTCCTAAACATCACCAACCTTTGTGGATTTCATGAGATCATTAGTGAAACTTATAGATCTAGTGTAAAAGATAGTTTATGTGCAAAAGTGGTATCTAAAACATAAATATGTTGCATGAATAACTAATATAACTTGAAAATACATAAACATATGAATCAAATGAAAGTATAAGATGATCAAAATGTGTTCTTGAAACTTACTTGAATATTTGATGAGTTTTGATAAGAAATGAGTAAGAAACTTTGAGGTTTAACCACAAAACCTTAACTAGGAAGGTAAATGGATCTTGATTATGACTTTAACTTGGAAAATTTATGGACGATCTTTGGTGTTCTTGGTTGGGCCGAATGGGGAAGAAGAAAAGGAAGAGAGAAATTTTCTTGATTTAGCTAAATGATCTTGTGTTATGTGTTGCTAGTTAGTGGAATGGAAATTAAATCACTAGAAATTCATTAATGGTTTTTGGGAGTATTAGCCTAAATTGGGGGTTAGGGGGGGGGGGGGTGGCACATGTGGGCTAATGGAAGAGGATTTGATGTTATTTAATGCTTTTGTCTCCCATTTATTTAGAATTAGTTAGTTTAAGGTATACATTAAGTGTTATCGGGTGCCGAGTTAACTAGAAATGAATCATGACAAGGTGAAATGAAATACGACGAAGTTGTAAAAATTGTAAAATCATATTCCTTACAAGAATCGGGTGTTAGAATGATTATCGGATTAAAATTTCGTAAACCGACGGAGTTATAAGCGTCAAACGAAAACTATAGCGATTGGTTTAAAAACACCGGGTAAAGTAATAATATAATCTCTATATCATTAAAATTAGTTTGAAAATGTATTAGGATCATAGTCGGGAGTATTGGGTATAATGTTAGTAGAAATGACTGAGTGGTAACGTTAATTAAACAATTAAGCATACGTTAATGAAAATCACAAAAACCCATGCATGAACTGATATGATAATGATGTTACTGATGATATGCAGACTACTTTAGTCTGTATGATGTGCCTTTACTGATGATGCATGAATACGCAGCTAAACCTAACTGGTTACGCGCATTTGCATACCCATAAACCAAGTTTACGACATGATGAATGATGCCCATGAATAGTGTCACATGAATAGTAAAATTTTTGACGACTTCTCAAAGTCTCAAACTGACTTCAAAAACAATGAATAGTGATCGGTGAATAGTGATTGATGAATAGTAACTCATGAATAGTAAATTGTCGGGGTTTGGAAAATGACCTGAAATTACGAGTTGTGACAGTCGACCACCCTAAAAGGAATTCAGTCCCTGAATTCAGCTGATGTTGGTCTCTGGAGTGGTCTCGGTGAAAAGATGTGGGTATTTGAGTCGCATCTGGTCTTCCCGTTCCCAAGTAAACTCAGGACCTCTGCGAGAATTCCAGCGAACTTTGACGATCAGAATTCGACTTTGTTTCAACTGTTTGACCTCTCGGTCCATGATTTCTGCTGGTTCTTCTACAAAGTTAAGCTTATCATCGATCTGAATTTCTTCCAATGGGATTACGAGCGTTTCGTCGGAAAGACATTTCTTGAGGTTTGAGACATGAAACATGTTATGTACATTGCTGAGCTCTGTCGGAAGCTCTAGTCTGTACGCTACCGGACCGAACCTTTCTAGAATCTTGAACGGCCCAATGTATCTCGGGTTTAACTTCCCGCGTTTCCCGAATCGTATCACGCCCTTCCAAGGGGAGACTTTCAACATGACTTTGTCTCCAACCTGAAATTCTAATGGTTTGCATCGAACATCGGCGTAACTTTTCTGTCGGCCTCTGGCTGTTTGGAGTTTTTCTCTAATCTGAATTACCTTTTCTGTTGTTTCTCTAACCAACTCTGGACCAGTTAGTTGTACATCACCAACTTCGGCCCAACAAACTGGGGACCTGCACTTACGACCGTAGAGTGCCTCGAATGGTGCGGCTTTTATGCTCGAGTGATAACTGTTATTGTAAGAGAACTCGATCAATGGCAAATGGTTAGCCCAACCATTTCCAAAGTCAATGACACATGCCCTGAGCATGTCTTCGAATGTCTGAATCGTTCTCTCGCTCTGACCATCGGTCTGAGGATGATAGGCGGTACTCATGTCTAATTTAGTCCCAAATGAATCTTGCAATAACTCCCAAAAGTTTGAAGTAAAGAGACTGTCTCTGTCGGAAATGATGGAAATTGGTGCTCCGTGCCTTGAGACTATTTCCTTGACGTAAAGTCTGGTGAGCTGATCCATAGTATAAGTCTCTTTGATTGGAATGAAATGGGCTGACTTGGTGAGACGATCAACGATTACCCAAATAGCATCGTAACCGCCTGTTGTCTTGGGAAGTTTAGTGACGAAGTCCATTGTAATGTGTTCCCATTTCCACTTTGGAATTTTCGGTTGCTGAAGTAATCCTGATGGTTTCTGGTACTCGACTTTCACTTTAGCACAAGTAAGGCATTTACTGACATACGTAGCTATCTTTGCTTTCATATTCGGCCACCAATAAAGCTTCTTGAGATCCTGATACATATTATCAGAACCTGGATGAATGGAGTACTTCAACTTGTGTGATTCGTGCATGATCAACTCTCGTATTCCACCATAGAGAGGTATCCAGCTTCTATCCTTGAAACATAATGTTCCATCTAATCTCCTTACTAAACCGTTTGCATTATCTTGCATTCCTTTGAGTGTTTCACTTGGTAGGTTTTCTTCCTTGAGTGCCTCTACCTAAGCCTCAAGGATTTTTGATGGTAGTGGTGAAATGATTGTCATTCCCAATGATCTGACTCTCAAAGGCTTGAGTCTCTCTTTCCGACTGAGTGCATCTGCCACAACATTGGCTTTTCCTGGGTGATATCTGACCGGATCTACACACACTCCTTGTGTTAGATGAATACTTTGAATGATGTCTAGTCTAGCACGCGGAATTTACTAGCTAGCACTTAGAAGATTTGTTTGTTTGTGTTTTGTATTAACGAATCAATAATGAATGAACAAGGAACACAATATACTTCAACTTCAACGATTCAATATTATTAATAAATAATACGAGTGATCTCCTATCACTAGGGTTTACAACCTTGAATCTTAACAAAACAACACGTTCGTAATATTCGTAAAACAATCGTATCAAAACTTTAACCTAGGCAATCCTTTTATAAACTAAGGATTCCTTTACAAGATAACTATCAACTTAATCGTATAAGATATACACAATATCTTTTCTATAATTATCTTACACAAAACATAAACCGTACTAACTTCTTCATACAAACAGTACTAACTGCTTATGTCTTCAAAACTCTTCATCAGTACTAACTTTCTTTTCAACCGTACTAACTGCTATAGCTTAATTTCCTAACAATCCTCCCCTAAACTTATGATTTCTATCCAAATCACTAAGTTTCTTCAAATTAAGCTTCTTCTTCTTAATGTGGAAAATTCTTTCAAACATCTATCACATCAGTCACTTTAGTCTTTGACTTTTCTTTGCTCTGCAAGGTTGAAAATCTTTGTAACTAACAAGTCTGCCATCTCAGAGTCTTCTTCAACCTTGAGTCTTCCTTGTACCATAGTTATTAACACAAATGATCTGAGTGGATAGTCCTTTTCCACCAACATATAGATTTCTATCCCATCTGGAGTAGAAACTCTATGTACTCCATACGATTCAAACAAATACCAATAGACATCTTTAACTTGTGCTTCAAATCTCCACATTGACTCTCCACTATCAGGTTCATAGATTCTCTTCAACTGAACCCATAATTCTTTGTCTTTGTCTTCAATAGGATCTTTATCTCTGAATCTCTCTTTTACTAAGCTCCATAGTTGATTAAGATCTTCTCTGTCAAATCCTCTTAGTAAATCTACAAACAACTTGTACCTTTCAGAAATATCACCAAATCTGAATATCTTCCATCCTTTCATTCTTCCATCAGTGAAAACTTCCCAGTCAATGATTGGATGTTTTACTTGTAAAGGTTTGATATATGAAGATTCTGGAACAATCATCATCATGCTCTTGATCTTCTCATTGGTTAACCCTTCTTCTTCAGACTTTTGTTTCTTTGCAGCATCAGATTCAAGATCTTCTGGTTGTCTTTTCTTTTTCCTTGTCATGTCCTCTCTGATTGGAGTATTCAGTCTTGCATATGATTCAAAGAATTTCCTTTCAATCTCAGCATCTGTCCATCCAGTAAAGTCACTCATCTTGTAATTAGCTTGATTCTTCAAATAGTGCTTCATGAAATTGAGTTTCTCCTTCCTAGTAGGTAACTTTGTCTTGTAACCTGACTTTTGCCTTTCTCTGATTATGTGCATTAAGTCACTTCAAGTAGCTTCTCTGTTTGTCTTCAAGATAAATTCTTTGAGCTCCTCTGACTTTTCTTCTTCATTTAACTCCTGATCATTAAGAATCATCACAGCATGAGCTTTTATAATACAATCAGAATCCAACAAGTATTGAAGTTGCTCATTGAACTCTTCTTGATTAAAATCTTTAGTTCTTGTTCTATCCATGAAACCAGCTATGTTCCCTTCATCATCAGCAGCCATTTTCGTTGCTAATTCCACATCTTAAGCTATCTGAGCTTTCTTAGCTTCTTCATCAGCCAAATCTTTTTCTATCATTTTCCTTGCAACTTCTGCATCAAAGTCTATCTGAAATTGAGTTTTTGGTTTTAATGTCTTGAGTCTTTCAAGTTCTTGAGCTTCTTCCTCTTCCTCTTGTGTCATAGCTCTTTTACCTTTGTCTGCTCTTTTTCTTTCATAAACTAGCTCAGTTGAAGTATCACCAGTTGGAACTGCTTGATGCTCTGTCTCAGCAGTTGGAACTGCTTCAACAGTTGGAACTATTTCAACTTCTTGGGTATCAGTCTGAACTGCTTCTTGTTGTTCTTCTTCTTCTTCCATATCTACATTACCAGAACCTATATCAAGTTCTTCTTCTTCTTCATTTTGCCACCCCTGAGAACTTGATCCATCCTTGTCTTTACCAAATTTCCTCCCCTGTTTGGAAGAATTTCCACCATCAGCATCATCTGAATCATCTGAGTTATCACTAGAAGAATCATCATTCAATACCATTCTTGCCCTTTTCTGCTTGAGTTGATCTTTCAGCTTTTTCACCTTTAAAGATAACCTGTTAAAAATTTTAGCAGAATTCTCCTTGTGGGCTTTGAGCTCCTCCTTGGTGCTTGCAAGATCTGTCTCCAAACTTTCAACTTTGGCAACTAGCTTGGTACATAATTCCATCAATGCATTTTGGTTAGAACTACCCTCATCACTTCTAGCTGTGTGACCTGCTAGGAGAGGTGAATCATGGGGAAAGGATCTAGGAATCACTCTGGGTGTTTCCCTTCTCCTATAAGTGATGTGTAATTGAGATGGTTGGGTTCTTTCAAGTACTTGAGTGGATGTGTGATGGGGATCAGTTGGAACTGCCGACCCTTCACCCAACTCAGTTTGAAGCATTTGAGGAAACAATGGAACTGGTTCCCCTTGAAAAAGTCTACTAGCCATAGCCATATTTTGAAAAACTTTTGATTGAAGGCTAGGAGTAGCAAAAATTTCTATTGGTTTTGTAAGTAGATATGTCTTTTTATTCAAAAGTGTTTGAACAAACCTTGGATACATTAGAAACTTTGTTTTGCTGTTAACATTAGATGCCATACCCTCAAAAATAAATTTTGAAAAGTTAAAAACCTTGTTTGTAGACAAACAAATGAGAGCAATAGCAATATTGCTACTGAACTGCTCCCAAGCAGTCTTTTTAGGACTTAAACAATGTAAAAGGGTATGTATCAAAAATCTCCGATCCATTGAGGTGAGAAACATCCTTTTTGAAAAGTTAATTTGTGTTCAGATGTATCATACCCCATTTTGGTAAGTTCTTGCCATATTTCAGTGTTGTGCATAGTGTTAATACCATCTGAGTCCTTTAATTTAAGATGTCTCCTAATTAAAGACTCGGTAACAACAAAAGATACATCATCCACTTCAGAATGAATTTCTAAGTCTCTATCTTCACTAGTCAAGACAGTAGCATTCTGCCAGAACTGTGTGATGTAAGAGACATAAAGAGTAGGAGAAACAGTTAGAGCATACCTTATGTGAGAGTGGTTGAGAAAGTCCACAATCTCATAAAATTTTGGTCCATCTCCTTCCTCTGTTTTCTCAAGAAACGCAACCTGATTGTGACGCTTAACAAATTCCAATCCAGCCATTTTTAGTGATGAAAAATGAAAGATTATAGCAATAAGATGATCGTTTAAATTGGAATTGAGGTTTTATGTAGTCTATTGGGGTTTATAGGTACTGTTTAGGGTTTTGCGAAATATGCGTATGAGATAAATTATCTTTAGAAATAGAATAAATAAATTTATGGTAAAAAGATAATTATCTTCTAGAAAAATCCCTATAAATACCTTAAGAATAACGATTTTACCCCAACGGCTATAAAATTAATTACTGACAGATTTTTACAACGGCTAGTTGAGCCGTACTAACTTTGTACTAACCATACCAACTGTTGGAAAAATTTTGTTGAGCCGTATGAACTTATTGAAAAGGATTTTAAAATACCATGGCTCAAACATAGTTTTTAGCAAACTATCATCTATCAACGGATTTGATATGTCTTTACCAATAGCCGTTTGCTTTGGACTAGCCAACTCTTCACAGTTAGATATGGTGAGCTGATAACCATACAATTTTTTGGTAAATTGTCAACCATCAACTGATTTGATTAGTCTTTACCAGATACCGTTTGCTTCTGGACTAGTTGGTTCTTATGTGGGTTAGACATGGTGAACCAATTACCATTTGTTGTGTGCAAAGATCGCACACTCAGCTCCAAATCACCATTACAGTCCAAAACATATAGCATTAAATTCCTTGATGCTTATCATCCAGAACCTGCAAATGTTAGTCCAAAAACAAAGAAACAAGATACAAGCATATGACTAACAATGCACATAACAAGAAAAAATAATTTCCTTGTGGAACCCAAGCCAAAACAGACTTAGGATTTCCTCTTGCATCAACATAATTCATTCTTTTCAAAACAATTTTAGCACCATTGGGTTTGATAGGTCTCCAAACCCAACATGCTGATGCATTCACACAATTTCCCATATTTCCCTTAGTAGTGTTTTTATTAACACTAGTACCAATTACTCTGCTAGCAGTTGGAACTGCTGGCTTGGTAGTTGTTACCTTGGGTTTCCAAACTTAGTTTGTCACTACTTGTCTATTTTGAAATGGTCTTTTAACAGTTGTTGGTGCTGATTTGGAAAATATTTTTGCACCTTGAATTGTTGGCCTTGGGTTAACAGGTCAAAGAGGTCTGACAGTCTGAACTGCTGGTCTAGCAGTATGAACTGCTTTGGATCCAGACCTTAAAAGAACTGATCTAGGTATCATTCAAGTGTTTTTTGGGTGAGTGGGAGGTCTAACAGTGTTCACCCTAGGACTTGAATACCTATTTACCCATTTATCATAAAAGGCTGCAAGATGGTCAAAACTACCACACGAGTAACAAGCTTTCCTATAGCAGACGGAATCATCCCCTAATTGGTGAGATTTGAGGTCATTCCAATTCCTTTGGTTACCTCTTGGCTTTTTTTTGGTTCTATACATTTCTGCATACCTAACTGTTGGTCTAAAAGGTTTGGCATTTGATCTAGGCCTAACAGTCTTAGGTTTAACCATCTTTGGAACTTTTGGTTCCTCCATTTTAACACTAACAGGCTTAACCACAGCCTGATTATCCTCATCATCAGAAGTCCATTCCTCAATGGTTGGAGCATCTGAGTCCTTAGCTGAGGACACCTTATCCTCAGAAAATGAGGCATCACTTGCACTTTCATACACAGGTTTATCAACTACATTCTCTTTAGGTTGAGGACCATATTTAAGCTCAGGTAGTTGAAATTCAGGTAGTCCTGTGTGTTCTAAGTCTATGCCTGGGGGTGTTGGATTTCCTCTATAGGGAGGTGGAACTGACTTATAACCTAGGCCTGACTTAGCTTTATTAAGGATCTAACACTCAACAATCTTACTAACACCCTGAGTTGCAAATTCTAGTGTGTCAACAATCATTTGAATGTTCTCCTTTGCTTTCTTAACCTGTTCTAGCTCATGTTTCAACATACTAATTTCATTCTCTCTAAACATTAAGTCTCTCTTAACAATAATCATATCATCAGAAAACTTTGACTCATTACTTTTATAATGAACAATTTGTTCTTCTAACACAGCTAAAGCCCTCTTATGATTTGCTAAGTTAAAAGCAGTTTCGGTTAGCTCTTTTCTCTGATCCTCATATCTTTTCTTAAGAGTTTCTAGATCTTTTAAAGCTTCACAAGATTTAGAACATTTAGAAACTTGTACCTCAGAGTCTGAAAATGCCATGAGGGCAATCTCTGTAGATGCTTCTGCTTCCTCCTCTGCAATGTAGCTCCAGTCAAACCCTAAGCCATCAATGGCAACCATGGCTTTCAAGCTTGAATCAGTAACCTCCACAACCCTTAACTTGTTTCCATATCCTCTGCTCTTTCCATCTTGTTGGCTTGGCAATCTGCACTCCCTTGAATAATGACCTTTCTTGTGGCAATTGAAACACTCAATCTTGGACTTGTCATACCCTGTAACATCATTGCTGCTTATGACAATCTTCTTGCCACTTCTTCAAAAATCTCCTAGCTCTCAAGCTGAGAAGAGAGAGCTGCCACTTGATATCCATCTCTTCAATATCATCTTCATCAATCTCTTGAAGATCTGAATGAGTCAACATACTTCCATTGTGCTGAGTAGTCAAGAAAGCACAATAAGTATTCTCATCCAAGAGTCCATTAGTACTGCTTGAAGTGCTAGCAGTACCAATATTGGAACTAGCAGTACCAACTGCTCCAGTCACTTGAACTTCTTCATCTGGACTTGAGGTACTAGGAGTTGATACAAATGCCAAATTCCCTGAGCTTGAGCTTGAGCTTGATCCAGCAGACTTCTTAATATCATGTTCAACTATCTTGAAGTTGCTATAGAGATCCATTAAGCTCATGAAATCTATATCAGGCTTGTTTTTCCATACAACCACATGCATAGCCCATTCAGCTGGTAGACTTCTCAGAAATTTGGAGTTGAGATCTTCCTGAGGCATCTCAATTCCTAGAACAGCCAATTGACTCACTAGTTTTTGAAGTCTATTAAACATATGATCTAGTGACTCGTTGCTTGTTGCTGAAAAATTCTCAAACTATTGCTTGAGAAGAGTCTTCTGAGATTTCTTGGTGGCTTCGTTCCCACCATATCTTGCAACAATAGCTTCAAAAAGGGTTTTAGCACACTTAAACTTGCTAAAATTTAACAACTGATCATTGGGAATAGTCATCAGAAGCAAACTTCTCGCCTTAACATCATTCTTGTCCTGTGCCTTTTATTCAATAGTGGTTGGCTTAGTTTGCAGCTTAGTTTCAGTGACACCCTCAACAACGGTTGTTGTAGTTGCAGGTTTGTACGAATTCCCAACCTTAATAATCTCCCAGAGAGTATAATCTTGAACTTGGAAGAACTGCTCAATTCTTAATCGCCACATATTGAACTCATTGGGTTTAAGCATTGGAAGCTTAACAGCAATATTAGTCTGACTTGTTGTTGTCTCCATGTCCATCTTCTCTTAAACAAATTCGTCTGGATCTTCTAAACCAAAGTATCAGTAACCTGGCTCTGATACCACTTGACCGGATCTACACACACTCCTTGTGTTAGATGAATACTTTGAATGATGTCTAGTCTAGCACGCGGAATTTACTAGCTAGCACTTAGAAGATTTGTTTGTTTGTGTTTTGTATTAACGAATCAATAATGAATGAACAAGGAACACAATATACTTCAACTTCAACGATTCAATATTATTAATAAATAATACGAGTGATCTCCTATCACTAGGTTTTACAACCTTGAATCTTAACAAAACAACACGTTCGTAATATTCGTAAAACAATCGTATCTGATGTGTTTCAAGGGATATACCCGTTAGGAGTACAAGTTTTAAAATTTTTAACACGATTTACCAATGATTCAAACGAAACACATACGAGCAAGTATACTCGTCCGTGTGTAGTAAGAGATAATTGAGGTAAGCCGAGGTCGTTCACTAGGATTTGTTTTGTTTGTATGATGTGAAATTTTTGTGAATAAAGAGCAATCCAAGTTATCGATTCTAATTAGCAAGCAAATGAAAATGATTTAAATTCAATAATTAAAAGACTACACTTGCCTAGACTAGTTTGCACAATTCCTTTGACATGATTATGACATTGGTTCCATTTGATTATGATCAACAAATTAGATGGTGTTCTAATTCGATTAGTGGTGTACTAATTATATTGTTTCCCACACTTTCAATCCTCGTCAGGATTTAGAGATTATAAAAAACAATATTTCAAAATTGATCAATCCAAGATTAACACAACTCAATTACCCGATTCGCTTTCGTTTCACAAATAATTAACAACCACACTATTTAGTTTTCCAAGTTAAATTAAGTTTCTTATGAAATGGTCAATACATAAGGTAGAACCCTCATAGACAAAGGTTTACAACTAATTTACTAACAATGTATTTTTCAACCCAATACATTATTAGAAATTACCCAAACTTAACAACTCTTTGGTGGAGAAAACTCAAGATAGCACAATTCATTCTTAGTGTTAACTTTTCTTTTGTGTTAGAACCAATAAGTCATAATCAATCAAATAAATCATAAATCAAACATCATCTAGGCAAGTGCATAAGGCACTTAGCCACTCATGGTAAACAAAGTAATAACCATAAGAAATTTATCACTAGTAAACATGATTGAATAGTCTTACAAAATGTTGTAATGATGATTACAAGTAATGAAGAACACTTGTGAAATGATCAACAATGATCCTTGCGTAATTGAAGTTATGATTGGTACGAGTTTGGCTTCCTTTTTCCTGCGTTTTTCTTCCTCTTGTCACCCCAAATGTAAGAGAAAATGGTGACAGATTTTTGTTGTAGTTGATTGTGTTGATTGTGTTTTTTTTTTCTTTGTCTTTCTCTCTTCATGTATATAGGGAGATTACCCTTGGCCAACAAGCATACATCTTGGGCTCCAAGTGTCATAATGTTGGAGTTGAGTTAATAGATGAGTAATGACACTTAACTCTTTCTTTTAATGCAACTTAGAAGTCTTTAATATTGCTGGACCTAAGGTTTGGATACTAAACCTTAGGCATGGAAGTGACTTCTTAAACCTTAGGTTTGAGATAGAAACCTAGGGTTTAGAATATGATCTCTAACATTTATCTTTTCATGAACTTTTCTTCAACTTAAAAACCATTGTAATCTTGATTCTCCATCTTTATCAATCCTTCCAAAGCTTTTATTGTGAGATGATTCCTACATTTGTGCATAAGCTCTTGATTTGACAACTTTTCCACATCTTTTAAGCTTTTCCTTGAACTTGATCGTACCTGAACTAAAATACATCTTTTGCACTTTTTAAGCATAATACTTTCATAAATTCAACCAAATACAATGCATAAATATAGAAATAACGCGACTAAAACATGTTAGATTTGAGCGTTATCAAATCCCCCACACTTACACTTTGCTTTCCCCCAAGCAAATCTAGCTTTTAAGAAATAAATCCATATGATAAAAATGAGATGCAAATCTATCAAGCACAAATACAAGATAAGATCCATCTATTTAGCCTTATAAATGAAAAGATGAGATGTTTGACAATACCTTAATGATTCTCTTGCCTGATAACATATTAAGACACCTCACGAAAGGAAAATGAAGTATGATTCACTCAACACTCATTTGTTTAGTGATTGAATATAGAAGAAAATCACACTCATTGCTCAGACATGATCTAAATATTACCATAGGCTTGTACAAGAAACAAAACTCAACCGATGTGGCGTAAGCACCAAGTGTAAACATCTAAGAGGACTTTTATTCGGATTTAAGTTTTTAAGGGTTATATAAGACTGATGTGAAACTATCTCATGCAAAACATAATAGCTCGCTAACAACGAAGTCTCAAATTATTAAATAACGGATGGTCACCAAGGATAACCTTAGATCGCTAACAACGTTATCTCATTCCTCAGGAAATCGGATGGTCACTACATGTCATTACACTTGATAACTTCACAAAGTCAAAAGGGTAGGGATAAGACATGGGATATATATATATATATATATATATAATTGGTTTTAATATTGAAAAACTTTACAAATAGCCAAAGTCTACAACCAACTGCTACTAGCTACATCAACCACATTCCTTTGAAATTGAGATTTCTTCCTTGATATCATACATTCATAGCTCATTGGCTACTTATTCTATTTCTCTCTTCTTCTTCTTTTTTCTTTTTTTTTTTTTTTTTTTTTTTCATAAGATACCAATAGATCATCCACGAGATTATCATGGAGTTTGCAACTTTCTCACTTTCAAGGATTCCCACGTAACAACCATCTTTCCAAGTAGCTAGTAACCAACCAAGACTTGACTATGGGTAAGGTTAAGGCTAAAGGTGAGAAATATTTTTATATTTTTCTGGTGTAACAAAATGAAAAGACTGGCTCGGAGGGTGTACTAATGGAGTCTAGCACTTAAAATGAGTACTAACAAATGGGTCCATGGAAGATTAACTAACCAATTTGGCTAACTAATATATCAATATATGTAAAATGGAAGGCCATTTGGTTTAATTCCTAAGGTTGCCTCTTATCACGCGAATACACTTATATCATACGAGGTGATCTCACTACGGTCTGGTAATGATTTGCATGTACAAGTTCTAGAATAAATAAGATCACTGGCACACTCATAGCAAAAAGATTAGAGCATAAAAGATATATGCTATATAAGAATAGGTTCAAATCCTCACATATTAGTTGAATGGGTTATGGTTGTGCTGTCAATGTTATCAATCCAAAAATGGATTGCAATGCCAATCAGGACACATCTCAAATTTTCAAAAAGTACATGTTTTATTAGTGGATTAATCTAGTTATTCTTTATCAATTATTCTCAACGTGCGAAAACAACTAGATCAAAGGGGCAAACAAAAAATTTAAAAGTCTTGATCATTTCCTATTTCCTCCCCCCACACTTAAGTTTGACATTGTCCTCAATGTTAAGAACGATAAATCATAAAAATAGGGAAATGAAACATAAGAGAAATGATATTGCCTGAGCTTTGGAATAGGAGGATTCCATTTGTTTTCAAGATCAAGCATCCTAACCTGCATAATCATCAAAACAAAAACACACAAAAATGCAAAATATTTTTGTATTTTATTATTCATAATATTAAGGCCCCCACACTTATGGTGAAACCATCGGGGCATAAAAAAAACACACGGGTTGCCTCCCGAGAAGCGCTAAATTTATTAATGAGTCATCAGCCCGACTCAATCTCTCTTTACTTTTGTGGTTTGTGTTTAGGATTCTTTGGAATATACACCACATTTCCTTTTACTATTCCGTTTCCAGTTTTATCAATATCATGTAACTTCGTGGTATTTCAAGTTCTAGGGAGAACATCCCAGATGTAACCAGTTTCCGCAGCCCATGGTATTACTTTTTTATAATCGGCTGGAAAAGGTGCCATGAAGGGAATAGCAGTATATTTCTTTTTATCGAGCATTTCAAGTGGAATTTCCTCACTTGACATTTCATTCAATTGCTCCTCATCATGGTATAATTTAATTCGATGTCCATTAACAATGAAAGTTCCACCCTTCTTGTCATATAGTTCAACATATCCGGATGGAAAACCATGTTTTACCACGAATGGACCAAACCATTTGATTATGAGTTTAGGAGCTTTGAATTTATACTTTGAATTGAACAAAAGAACTTTGTCTCCAGCCTTGAATTCTTTACGGATTCTTAGCTTTCTATCATGATAAGCTTTTGTTCGAGCTTTGTATAGTTTTGAGTTTTCATATGCTTGGAGTCTCAATTCATCGAGTTCATGTAATTGCAAGAATCGTTTTTCTCCAGCGATTTTTAAATCAGGATTACATTGTCTCAATGCCCAGTAAGCACGATGTTCAATTTCAAACGGTAAATGACAAGTCTTTCCATATATGAGTCTGTACGGGGTTGTACCAATTGGAGTTTTATATGCGGTTCTAAATGCCCATAGAGCATCATCGAGTTTCCTTGACCAAACAGAAGGATTATCCTTAACTGTTTTTTCAAGTATTCTTTTTAAAGCTCTATTAGTGTTTTTTCAAGTATGCTGTTGAGAAACGATGGTGGACCCCGTATCGTTTCATAGCTTTTTCCATTTGATGGTTGCAGAAATGAGTTCCTCTATCGCTTATCAAAGCTTTTGGAATTCCGAATCGAGAGAAAAGTTTTTTCAGAAAATTCACAACTACTCGTGCATCGTTAGTGGGTAGAGCTTCTGCTTCCGCCCATTTGGAAACATAATCTACTGCAACGAGGATGTATTCGAATTTATGAGATTTAGGAAAAGGACCCATGAAGTCAATTCCCCAAATATCAAATATCTCAGAAACTTGGATGTTTTTTTGTGGCATTTCGTCTCTACGAGAAAGATTACCAGATTTTTGGCATGCGTCACAATTCCGCACAAGTGTATGTGATTCTTTAAAAATTGTTGGCCAATAAAATCCCGCATCAAAAACTTTTTTAGCGGTGGTGGATGGTCCATAATGTCCTCCGGTTGGGCCGTGATGACATTCATCAAGAATTTTTCGAGTTTCGGAACCATACACGCATCTTCTTATTATACCATCAGGGCACATTTTGAATAGATACGGTTCATCCCAAAAATAATATTTTAAGTCTGCAAAGAATTTACTACGTTCAGCATGAGATAGACCTTTTTGTAATATTCCTCCAGCTAATTAATTTGTATAATCAGCAAACCATGGAACTTCTTCATTTTCAATTTCCATAAGAGTTTCGTCGGGAAAGTAATCATCAATCTCATTTTCACCGAGTTCCTCTAAATTTGGATTTTCTAATCTAGATAAATGATCTGCCGCCACATTTTCTGCACCTTTCTTATTCTGGATTTCTATGTCAAATTCTTGAAGCAATAAAATCCATCGGATAAGACGTGGTTTTGCATCTTGTTTAGCAAACAGATATTTCAGAGCTGAATGATCGGTGAATACAATTGTTTTTGATAAAACAAGATAGGAACGAAACTTGTCGAATGCAAAAACTACAGTTAACAGTTCTTTTTCAATCACTGTATAGTTTTGTTGGGCACTATTCAAGGTTTTGCTAGCGAAATATATAGGACGAAAATGTTTACCATCTCGCTTTCCAAATACTGCTCCAACAGCATAATCACTTGCATCGCACATGAGTTCAAACGGCAGCGAACAATTTGGTGAAACCATAATTGGTGCATTTGTTAGCTTGTTTTTTAGTGTTTCGAATGCGCTGATGCACTCTTCATTGAAGTCAAAGATTGAATCTTTTTCAAGCAATTTCGTCATTGGACGAGATATTTTTGAAAAATCTTTAATGAATCGACGGTAAAATCCCGCATGTCCCAAAAAACTTCTAACGCCTTTAACATTAGTTGGGGGTGGTAATTTAGCAATAGCATCAATTTTTGCTTTGTCAACTTCGATTCCTTTGCTCGAAATCTTGTGACCAAGGACAATTCCTTCTGTCACCATAAAATGACATTTTTCCCAATTAAGTACGAGATGAGAAGTTTTGCATCTTTCAAGCATTTTATCATGATTGGAAAGGCACGACTCAAATGATTCTCCAAATACTGAAAAATCATCCATGAATACTTCCATGGAGGTTTCAAGCATATCTTTAAAAATAGCAATCATGCATCTTTGAAATGTTGCTGGTGCGTTACAAAGACCAAAAGGCATACGCCTTTAAGCATATGTGCCGAACGGACACGTGAATGTGGTTTTTTCTTGATCAGCTGGATCAATTGGAATTTAAAAGTAACCGGAAAATCCATCGAGAAAATAAAAGTATTTGTTCCCCGCAAGTCTTTCCAACATTTGATCCATGAACGGTAATGGAAAATGATCTTTTCTGGTGGCATCATTTAATTTTCTATAATCAATGCATACCCGCCAACCAGTGATAGTTCTTGTAGGAACAAGTTCATTGTGTTCATTAGTTACGACAGTTGTTCCTCCTTTCTTAGGAACATAGTGAACCGGACTCACCCATGAGCTATTCTCAATAGGATAAATAATTCCAGCGTCAAGAAGTTTGATTATTTCTTTCTTAACTACTTCCTTCATATTTGGATTGAGTCTTCGTTGTCTTTGAACAACTGGTTTAGAATCAGTTTCAAGATTTATTTTATGTTTGCAAAAGTTTGGACTTATTCCAGGAATATCAGAAGTTTTCCAAGCAAAAGCTTCTTTATGCTTTTTGAGTATAGAAACTAGTCATTCCTTTTCATCTGGTTTAAGTTCTGAAGATATGACAACTGGAAGAAGAGAATTTCCTTCCAAAAATGCATATTCCAAATGATCAGGGAGAGGTTTCAAGACTAGATCTACTGGCGGTTCCTCAATTGAGGTTGTGATTCTCATATCATTATTGAATTCCAACTCTTCAAAGTTAGTATTTTCTTCCTCCGAAATTTCTTCGATGTCAATCTGCATAAATTCAGCGAATTCTCTGTCGAGATCTTCATCACTGATTTGTCCAGATGTGTTATGAATCTTAATTCTTTCATCAAGCAACTCATCGAACGTTTCTTCTGTTATATCATCGATAACATCAACGCTACAACAAGTGTCATCATTCGCATGAGAATACTTCATCGCTTGATTAATCGAAAAAGAAATTCTTTCATCCCCAACTCCAAGGTTGAGTTCTTTGTTTTTTACTCGAATGATAACATCTGCAGTATTTAGGAAAGGTCTTCCTAGAATTAATGGAACTTTGCTATCTTCCTCCATCTCAAGGATCACAAAATCAACAGGAAAAACAAATTTACCAACTTGAACAAGCATATTTTCAGCTACTCCAACAGGATACTGGATAGTATGGTTGGCTAATCGTATACTCATTCTTGTTGGTTTCAATGTTTTGATTGAAAGTTTCGCATACAACGAGTATGGCATAAGATTTATACTTGCACCAAGGTCGGCTAAAGCATCACAAGTGATTGAATTTCCCAAGGTACATGGAATAAGAAAACTTCCTGGATCACCGAGTTTCTTTGGTAATTTATTCTCAATTATTGCAGAGCAATCTTCATTTAAGAAAGTAGCGGAAATGTTTTTCATTTTGCTTTTATTATTAACAAGTTCTTTCAAAAACTTCCCGTAATTGGGCATTCCAGCTAGAACATCAACAAGAGGAATGTTGATTCTAACTTCTTTTAGTAAATCAACGAACTTTCCATATTTTTCTTCCATCTTTTCCTTCCTCAAACGTTGAGGGTATGGAATTCTTGGTTTATATGGTTTAAGTGTTGGAGTGGATTTAACAACTGGTGTAGAATTTGATTCATTTTCTTTAGATTCTTCTTCTACTTCATCCTCACTATCATTTTGGACAACAGGAGTTGTTTGGGTTGGGTTGGGTGGTGGATCATAAGATAGACCACTACGAGTATATACAGCATTCACTTGCTCATTTCTTGTTTAAGGTGGACGATAACTTCCAGATGATGATGGTTTCGGATTGGTTTGCGTATTGCTTGGCAAGGTACCGGATGGTCTTGCAGCGAGTTGATCAGAAAGACGACCAAATTTGGTCTCAAGATCTTGGATAGAAGCTTGATGATTCTTTTGACCTTGCTCAACCTTGCTTTTGAGCATAAAGAATTGATTTTTCATGAATTCGTTCGTTTGTTTTTGAGCATGCACCAATTCATGCATGGTTTTTTCGAATTCAGATTCTTCGTTTTTTGTTTCACGAGAATGATTTTCATCATGAAAATATGTCTGACGGTTTTCATCATGAGTTTGGGAACGATTATCATCCCTTAGTGGACGATCTTGCCAATCTCGAGAATTCCTACCGTAGTAGTTTCCACGATATCCTCCTCCTTGATATCCTCCAGAAAAATAATTAGCTTCTGCTTCGGGACCTCCCATGGGTTTATCATCACGCTCGGATGAGGAGTGATTTCCACCACAATGAGTACATCCCTCACGTATTTCTTTGATTTCTTTTTGGATACTTTCGAATTTGGAATCAATTTTAGAGGTAAACTCTTTCATCATATCCAAGATTTTGGAATTTTCATTTGTCGCTTCGGCAAATGCAACCGATTTTCGTTGAGGTTTAATTTTGGCATCTTTAGACCAATCAAGCTTAAGAAGTACACGGTCTTCTAGTAAATTGTAAGCTTCATTAGGAGTCTTATAAAGGAAAATTCCTCCGGCATCAAGTATGCCTTGAGTTGCATCATCAAGACCATGGTAAAAGATTTGGATAATATTACCACGAGACAATCCATGCCCATGACAACTATGGAGCATGTTTTTCATTCGAAGCCAAGCTTCAACAAGATTTTCTCCTTCTTTTTGAGTAAAACTACGAATTTCACCCAAGAGACGATCAAACATGGCTGATGGAAAGAAACGTCCAACAAACGCTCTTCTCATTTGGTCCCAAGTTGTGATCACTCCGGGGCTTAATTCATTATACCAAATTTTCGCTTCTCCGGTGAGAGATGATGGAAAAAGTTTAAGTCGGATTGAATTTGGATCGGTAGTTCCATAACGAAACATGTCACAAATTTCAAGGAAATCGGCGATATGTTTATGTGGATCAGATTTAACTCTACCATCAAATTGGTTGTCTTTAATCATCGAGAAATGATGACCTTTGATAGTAAAATTTTCTCCTAGATTCACGGGAATAATAGCGTATTCGGGTGTAGGAGCTACAACCCTAATAGTATCCCACATGGGTTGATCGTCAGCCATTGGAAATGGTAATTCTTGAAAAAGATTAACGATTGGATGAACTTCGAAAAGGTTTTCAAATGGTGGATTAACGGTTTTTTGAATTCTTTGATCGGGTGGAATGAATTGATTTTTCTTTTTGCGAAATAAACGTTCGGGATTAGACAATGGTGAACTTAATTCTTCGTTAGAAGAACGAGTGGTCATATACGAGAAAAACGAGCCTCTCGAAAAGGATTTAAAAACTAATTTTTTTTTTTTTTTAAAAGGGCCAAGCCGGCGGTTTGAAAGTGAAACCGGCGGTTTGGTCAAGTTGCGAAAAGAAATTTGGACAGAAATCTCAAACCGGCCGGTTAGGATTTATACCGGCGGTTTGGGACTTAAGAAAAAAAAATTATACGAGCGATACCGGCGGTTTGGGATTAAAACCGGCGGTTTGGGCAAACAGAAGGGTTCAAACCGCCCGGTTTGTGTTTATACCGGCGGTTTGGTAGTGAAAGTATTTTTTTTTAAGAACCTAAAGAATACGCTAAAGAGTATCAATACTTGTAGAATAAAAGCTAATGAATTATAAGCAAAAACTCACACAAACGAGATCAAATCCCCGGCAGCGGCGCCAAAAACTTGATGTGTTTCAAGGGATATACCCGTTAGGAGTACAAGTTTTAAAATTTTTAACACGATTTACCAATGATTCAAACGAAACACATACGAGCAAGTATACTCGTCCGTGTGTAGTAAGAGATAATTGAGGTAAGCCGAGGTCGTTCACTAGGATTTGTTTTGTTTGTATGATGTGAAATTTTTGTGAATAAAGAGCAATCCAAGTTATCGATTCTAATTAGCAAGCAAATGAAAATGATTTAAATTCAATAATTAAAAGACTACACTTGCCTAGACTAGTTTGCACAATTCCTTTGACATGATTATGACATTGGTTCCATTTGATTATGATCAACAAATTAGATGGTGTTCTAATTCGATTAGTGGTGTACTAATTATATTGTTTCCCACACTTTCAATCCTCGTCAGGATTTAGAGATTATAAAAAACAATATTTCAAAATTGATCAATCCAAGATTAACACAACTCAATTACCCGATTCGCTTTCGTTTCACAAATAATTAACAACCACACTATTTAGTTTTCCAAGTTAAATTAAGTTTCTTATTAAATGGTCAATACATAAGGTAGAACCCTCATAGACAAAGGTTTACAACTAATTTACTAACAATGTATTTTTCAACCCAATACATTATTAGAAATTACCCAAACTTAACAACTCTTTGGTGGAGAAAACTCAAGATAGCACAATTCGTTCTTAGTGTTAACTTTTCTTTTGTGTTAGAACCAATAAGTCATAATCAATCAAATAAATCATAAATCAAACATCATCTAGGCAAGTGCATAAGGCACTTAGCCACTCATGGTAAACAAAGTAATAACCATAAGAAATTTATCACTAGTAAACATGATTGAATAGTCTTACAAAATGTTGTAATGTTGATTACAAGTAATGAAGAACACTTGTGAAATGATCAACAATGATCCTTGCGTAATTGAAGTTATGATTGGTACGAGTTTGGCTTCCTTTTTCCTGCGTTTTTCTTCCTCTTGTCGCCCCAAATGTAAGAGAAAATGGTGACAGATTTTTGTTGTAGTTGATTGTGTTGATTGTGTTTTTTTTTTCTTTGTCTTTCTCTCTTCATGTATATAGGGAGATTACCCTTGGCCAACAAGCATACATCTTGGGCTCCAAGTGTCATAATGTTGGAGTTGAGTTAATAGATGAGTAATGACACTTAACTCTTTCTTTTAATGCAACTTAGAAGTCTTTAATATTGCTGGACCTAAGGTTTGGATACTAAACCTTAGGCATGGAAGTGACTTCTTAAACCTTTGGTTTGAGATAGAAACCTAGGGTTTAGAATATGATCTCTAACATTTATCTTTTCATGAACTTTTCTTCAACTTAAAAACCATTGTAATCTTGATTCTCCATCTTTATTAATCCTTCCAAAGCTTTTATTGTGAGATGATTCCTACATTTGTGCATAAGCTCTTGATTTGACAACTTTTCCACATCTTTTAAGCTTTTCCTTGAACTTGATCGTACCTGAACTAAAATACATCTTTTACACTTTTTAAGCATAATACGTTCATAAATTCAACCAAATACAATGCATAAATATAGAAATAACGCGACTAAAACATGTTAGATTTGAGCGTTATCAGTATCAAAACTTTAACCTAGGCAATCCTTTTATAGACTAAGGATTCCTTTACAAGATAACTATCAACTTAATCATATAAGATATACACAATATCTTTTCTATAATCATCTTACACAAAACATAAACCGTACTAACTTCTTCATACAAACAGTACTAACTGCTTATGTCTTCAAAGCTCTTCAGCAGTACTAACTTTCTTTTCAACCGTAGTAACTGCTATAGCTTAATTTCCTAACAATATCTAATCTCACAGTCATAATCACTAAGTAGTTCCAACCTACGACGTTGCCTCATGTTAAGTTCCTTCTGATCAAGAATGTACTGTAAGCTTTTGTGGTCTGTAAATACTACACACTTTGTTCCATAAAGATAATGCCTCCAAATCTTGAGTGCGAAAACCACGGCACCCAACTCTAAGTCGTGAGTAGTGTAATTCTTCTCATGTTTCTTAAGCTGATGAGATGCATAAGCTATCACCTTCTCGTTTTGCATTAGCACTGCCCCAAGTCCTTTGTGTGAAGCATCGCAATATACCACGAAGTTTTCAATCCCTTCTGGCAATGACAAAATTGGCGCGCTGCAAAGTTTCTGTTTCAATAACTGAAAAGCGGTCTCTTGCTTTTCTCCCCAATCGTACTTCTGGTTCTTTTGTGTCAACTTGGTCAGTGGCTTAGCTATCTTGGAAAACCCTTCAATGAACCTTCTGTAATATCCGGCAAGTCCTAAGAATTGACGAATTTCTGTGGGAGTTTTTGGTGTTGCCCAATCTTTAACTGCCTCAATCTTTGCTGGATCAACCTGTAGTCCCTGACTATCAATGACGTGACCAAGAAATTGTACTCTTCTGATCCAAAAATCACACTTCGAAAATTTGGCGTACAGTTTCTCTTTCTTGAGCAGCTCCAAAATCGTTCTGAGGTGTTCTCGGTGCTCTTCTTCACTCTTCGAATAGATCAAGATATCGTCAATGAATACGATCACAAACTTATCTAGATATGGCTTGCACACCCTGTTCATGAGATCCATGAACACAGCTGGTGCATTGGTTAGTCCGAACGGCATTACCTGAAATTCATATTGGCCATAGCGTGTTCTGAATGCTGTCTTCGGGATATCTCCTTCCCGAACCCCAAGCTGATGGTAACCCGATCTCAAGTCGATCTTGGAGTAATAACTGGAACCTTGCAACTGATCAAACAAATCGTCGATCCTGGGAAGTGGATAACGATTCTTCACCGTTAATTTGTTTAGCTCTCGATAATCAATGCACATTCTGAATGATCCATCTTTCTTCTTTACAAACAAAACCGGTGCTCCCCAAGGCGTGGAACTCAGCCTAATGAATCCTTTATCCAAGACTCTTGCAATTGGTTCGACAACTCTTGCATTTCTGAAGGTGCAATTCGATAAGGTGCTCGCGCAGCTGGTGCAGCTCTCGGCACTAAGTCAATCTGAAATTCGACTTGGCGAGTAAGTGGAAGTCCTGGTAGGTCTTCAGGAAAGACTTCTGGAAAATCTTTAACCGTTGGCACATCCTCAAGTCGCTTCTCCTCCGACTTCTTTTCTGTGATATGAGCCAAGAATGCATAACAACCCTTCTTTATGTATTTCTCTGTTCTAATGCACGAGATGATGCTGAGTCTAGTCCCACTGCGTTCTCCGCGAACGACCAATGTTTCGCCATCATAAGGAAGATGAACAACTTTTTCATCACAGATGATTCTGGCATGATGTTGAGATAACCAATCCATACCGATGACAATGTCGAAACTTCCAAGTTCTACTGGCATGAGATCTATATTGAACGGGTGATTGAGAAAATTGAGAGTGCAACCACGAATGATAGTGTCGGTGCCAACTAAACTACCGTTAGCTTGTTCAATATGATATGGAGTGTCTAATGTGGTTGGTTCAATGTTGAGTAATGGTGCAAATGCAGTAGAAACAAAACTTCTATCGGCTCCTGAATCAAATAGTATGGATGCATAACGATTATTAATGAGGAACGTACCCGTAACGACATTCGGGTCCTCCCTGACATATTCTCCTCCAAGGACATAAGCCTTTCCTCTAGCTGTTCCACCTTGGTTATTGTTTCCCTAATTCTTTCCTTTTGGACATTCCTTCTTGAAGTGTCCAACTTCTCCACAACCAAAGCATGTTGCTGGGGGTTTCTGATTATCAACCACATTCGGAGCTTTGCAATCCCTGGTCGAATGACCAACCTTCTTACAATTTCCACATGGATTCGGACAATTTCCGAGGTTATGATGGGCTTGACATTTGTTGCACTTGGGTAAAGTGTGGAAAACTAGAAGGGGGGTTGAATAGTTTTACGTCTTTTTAATTTATTATAAAACCTTTGTTTACTTTTAAAAACTTAGATTCTAGTTTGTTATGAAAAATAAAACTTAAATCTTATTATTAGTTATATATGTATTCTTTTAAATTGATTGTAAAAGTTTTGGTTTCTTGAATGGATTTTGTTAGGAACACAATTTGATCTTTATGTGAAGTCGACCTCTAATTAATACTAGCAATTATATAAGCCTATGTGTATGAAAGTAATGACGATGCAAGTAAAGAAATAAGTAAGGTATGGAAAGATCTAACCGAGACACGAGAGATTTATAGTGGTTCGGCTACAAGGACACCTTCCATGCCCTACTCCACTCCCCGAGCACCGAGCTCGAGAGTTTTCTTCACAACTTCAATAAGCTCCCTTATGGCGGAGAAAACCGTACACAACTTTGGCTTACACGGGTTTAACGACACAAAGCTAAATGTCGAGTTCTAATCGTAGCTAGAACCAATCTCACAACTTCACAACACAACTTCTACACGACTTAATCACGACTTCTTCATGACGGCTTCATGACTGCTTCACGACTTCTTCACGACTTCAACACGACCGTTACGCAACCTCTATGCTACGGCTTCACGACTTCAACACAATGTCTTCACGACTAAGACTTCACGACTTCAACACGAGCGCTACACAACCTCTATGCTACGGCTTCACGACTTCAACACTATGTCTTCACGACTAAGACTTCACGACTTCAACACGACCGCTACACAACCTCTATGCTACGGCTTCACGACTTCAACACTAGGACTTCACGACTAGGACTTCAAGGCTTCAACACGACCGCTACACAACCTCTATGCTACGGCTTCACGACTTCAACACTAGGACTTCACGACTTCAAAGCTACGGCTTCACAACTTTTACACAACGGGTTCACGACTTCTACTCCGCGGCTTCACAACTTCTACACTATGTCTTCATAACTTCTATACCATAACTACTTATACAACTTCTTCACTACTTACATACAACACTAATCTACTATACACACCTTACACACAAATGAATGAATGATTTACAAACTTTGTTAAACTAACAACTTAAGTAACAAGATGATACTAAGTTGTAATACTTCTAATCTTGATTGATAGAAGTATTCTTCTTTTGCACTTGAATGAAGGAAGCTTGGATCACTTGGAAACCAAAGCTTAAGATTATATGATCAAAGGATTTTAGAAAGTATTTACAAGATTTAGAACAGAAAGTTTGGGGTGCAAAAGGTGAGTAAAAATCCAGGAGAAGGCTGGTATTTATAGGAGAAAAACTGGACAGCTGGAGACCTACTGGAGCGTGGCCGGTCCCCTTAAATAGGGGGCGGTCCCCTTAATTTTAAGGGGGCCGCCTAGTAAAATTAAGGGGGCCGCCCAAGGTGTCCGTTGCCCAGATTTGTCTTTTGTGGGGAAGGTTTTTCTGGAACATTTTAACTGATTTTGGTTAAAAATTTGAATTCATATTTTTATAAAAGATTAAACATTTTTATTTAATACCAAAAATGTTTTTCAAAAATATATAAAATGTTTTTGATGTTTTATAAAAAATCTAGTTATTAAGAAAATGTTCCTTTGATCATATAATGCATTAAGCATTAGTTCATTCATACCTTAAGTGATTTGAGTTGTAGAAATAGATATTTACAACTAAATACTTGTTTACGTCATAATTTTCCGATTAATGATTTTGTATTTTGTGATTATCAAAACGTAGAGATATCGAAAAATATTAATAACGTGTTTAGGCATTATTTATATCAACAATCTCCCCCTTTTTGATGATTACAAAATCTAAACTCATTAAATCTAAAAGTTAGTTTTTAGACAAGTATTTAGTGAGTTTACATCTATTTCTCCCCCTTTTTGTAGAATCAAAAAGGTTAACCGACAAGTTTTAAGTGAAAAAGTGTCGTATGAGAACTCCCCCTTGATGTGTACTCCCCCTCGTTTGGGGGCACCAAGGAAACGAGCTATGGAATGCTTGCAAGAAAAATGTTAGAAGCACAAGTATATGTAACAGCAATAAGCAAGCAATAAGAATATTCATTTAAAAATGTTGTGTATAAATACACAACCAAATAGATTACAACATAAGGCATGCAAAACACAAAAACAACTAATGATACTACATAGTCATCCTAGGAGTACATGATCTTCCATGGGGCTTGCACACAAAAGGGTTTTGAAAATTATTTTTAAGCATTGCATATGCTTAATTGGGTGAAAATGGAGGTGGTGGTGGTGTATTGGGTGAAGGAGGTGGTGGTGGTGGGTTGGTAATCATGTGTTCAAGTGATGAAAACATGTAGTGTATCTCATCTCTAAGACCAAAGATTATAGTCCGGTTATGGACGCAACAAAGACAATTGTCACCATGGGCTTCAAGCAATGCCCAAGGTATGGGAAAGAATGGTTGTGGAATTGGTGATGGTGAGAAGTGAGCATCAAGAGGTGTGATGGGTGATAAGGAAATGGCAAGTTGGGTGGATGAAGGTTCTTGAGTGGATGGTGGTGATGATGCTCTTGGTGATGATGTTAGGTGAGTGTGGATATAGTCATTGATGGATGAGGTGGATGGAATGGAGGAAGATGAAGCTCCATGGGTAGAGGGTGTTTTTGATGGTGCATTAGGTGCACTTGGGGATGAATTTTGAGGTGGTGGTAATGGAGTTTTGATGTCATCTTGGGTTAGGTCTATGAAAGGTTATTTTGGTGGTATGATAACAAGTCTTTGCTTCCTTGGAGTCTTAGAGATGGAGGATTTTGGTGATAACATGGTGGTTTTGGATGATGAAGGATGATGGAAAGAGAGGTGATTGTATGGAGGGAATTTATAGTATGAAAATGTGGTTGGTTTAGGTTGATTTTTGAGGTTTTGTAGGAAGATTCCAATACCAGTTCGTCCATAAGGAGAAATGGTAGCTGGGGCTAGGTAAAAGTGGTCACAAGATGCAAAAGAAAACAGTGAATTAATCTTTCCAGATGGCCGGTCCCCTTAATTGCTGGCCGGCCCCCTTAAAATTAAGGGGACCGCCTAGGGAATTAAGGGGGCCGCCCATCTGCTGTTTTCCCAGGCGACCAAATTTGAAAAATTTCCAGAAAAGGGTCATTGTTAGGGTGTATTTGCAGCAAGCTTCATTTAGATCATGTACATGAAGAATGATTATATAGTAGCAATAACATATTAAGAAGAATAATGTTTACTACTAAGATCATATTGTAAGCATGTCATAAGCATATATCTTAATTAAACAAAAAATGAGACAACACATTCATAGCAAACATATGTAAGAAAGAAAGAAACAAACATTCATTAATTTAAAATGATTATGTGACAAACATAATCATTGTTACAACATACATAGTGCTTAAAGCATACATTAGTTAGAGAATTCTAATTTGCCTAAGAAATCCATTTGACTTGCTTGATGATGGAGGTGGTTTTTGAAATGACAACAAGTGAGAGGGTGAGTAAATGGGATTAGTGAAGGTATATGTTTGGGTTTGTGGAGGTTGAAGATGGTGGTGGTGGAGACATTTGAGGTGGAGAGCTTGGAGTGGACCATGATGGATGAAGGTTTCGATGTTGTTCAATTGGGGATATTGGATTGGATCTAGTGAGAAGATACTCAATCCAAGTAAAGTGCTCATTTAGAGCAATGGTTTGTTGTTGAAGAAAGATGCAACAAGGACAATTGTTGACATGTTTCTCAACTTGGTTTTGGTTGTGGGGTGATGTGGGAGAGCTAGATGGAGGTTGATCAAGGTTTCTTTGGGCTAGGTGTAGGGCAAGAAGAGCACTAAGCTCATGAGCTTCCTTGAGTTCCTCGATGAACTTCAAGTGTTCGGATGAAGGTGTTGATGGTAAAGTGTTGTTGTTATGAGGGATGGATGTTTGCACATGCAACATAGGGGTAGCATGTGAGTTGGTAGGAGGTGGTGGTGACACTCTTGGTGGTGGAGAAGTTTGTGAACTTGGGTAATCATGAGTGGATGAAGATGGTGATGTGGATGAAGTGGATGTTCCAAGAGTGGTGAGTGTTTTTGATGATGAATTGGTGGGTTGAGTGTGGATGAGATTTGGATTGAGGTTTTGGGATTGATCATAGGGAGATGAAGGGTTAGGAATGGATGATTGGTTATGTGTTTGAACAACATCATTAATTGGGTTATGGCAAGTTTCAAGCTTCCTTCTCCAAATTGGTCTCACCGAGATTTTGGCAACTCTTGAGGTTTTGATTTTGGGTAGTTGGAGGATGACATGTTTGAGTGGATGATGTGAATGGGCATTTATGATGAGGAGGTGCATTTATAGTGAAGGAATGATGTGGTTTAGGAAGGTAAATTTTGGTGGGTGGTTTATGACAAAATGTGTTTGTGAATTTTGGGAAGTATGGAATAAAATGGGTTGGAAATTGAAAAAGGAAACAGTAAGCCGGATCTCCAGATGGTCGGTCCCCTTAAATAGGGGCTGGTCCCCTTAATAATTAAGGGGGCCGCCTAGGTATTTAAGGGGGCCGCCCATCTGCTAACTTCCAGATTTCTGAAAATGTGTTTTTGGCAGAAATTTGTAGAAAAGGTTGTGTTTTTTAGTTTAGTTTCAAGCAAGTCCAACTTCTTTTTGAGGCAATTTAAAATTTAATGACTCATGTATGCTAAGCACATTCAATTAAGCAATTTTAATTATCATGCAACCTACTCATTTACCAAGAAGCATATATGTATATATAAACAAGAAAAACAACATATAATTACCAAGTAATTCATACTACCATTATTATGACGATTAATTAGCTAGTTAATTAATCCTAATAAGTGTTTATGTGATGGGAAATTTGTGATAGCATGGATTTCTAGACTTGGATCAAGCATGATTTGAGTAAGTGTTTTTGGGCATTATTCAACAATGTTTGAGAAAAGGTTTTGTGAAAATTATTTCAACAAGGTAGATTCGAATTTGTTTCAAAGTGTTTTTATAAGGAAATAATAAGAGGTTGTTACACTTTTTGGCTTTGATAAAAACATGTTTAATAGAGAAGTGACAAAATCTTTTTGAAACATCATTTTCCAAAATATGAAGATTTGCATTTATAAAAGGAGTTGTTGTTAAAAAAAAATCATGCTTGATTGATTAAGGCTATTGTCTCATGCTATCTCTTTCAACCAATTATGCAATTTAAATGATAGTGATGACTAAATTTTATATGTTCAATAGAGAACACTTTATTTAATGCTTAGGAGGATTAACTTAAGGTTTTCTAGTTTATTAACAAGTAATATAACTAATAGTGTGAGGGCAAAGCAACCTATCAAACTAAGCATATCTTAAGGCAGTATTTATCATAACTATATGCAAGGAGTAACTACTTAGGAAAGTTTAAAAAGAAGACTTATCTCAGGTCCAGTTTTTCTTCATGATATGAGGTAGTGAATTATAGATGAGTACCACTTTGTTCCATCCTCATTATTGTAGATTAATACGTCTTCATGCGCGTGTTTTGAATATGAGTAGGTTAACGCAAGATTGAGTTTCATTCCATTATGCGTTCATTACCTAATCAAATAAAACAGCTTGGTACCCAGATTCTCATGGGTCCGAGATGGTTAGTTGGGGACATCCATTGCATTTATATGCACGTGGAGAAAATGTCACCAAGAAGTACAAGAATTCCTTGATAGTTTGTTTTGATGTACAAACAATGGATTTCTTGACTTATATAAATTATAATCACAGTAAATAGCCTTATATCTAAATTTCTCTACTAGGTTTTTTTAATTATAATTTGTTTTGATTTACTTGTTGAAGAGTTATCCGAATTAAATCCTAAACCGGTTTTATCATTGAATGGCTTTTGACAACTTAGTAAGAATTTAAGAGATTTGGAGCTTTCTTCAAATTTAGCTAATATTTTTGCTCTTTCATTTAATCTTTTAATTTCAAGTTTTTAATCTTGACATAATTTGCATTCTAGATCAATTTCAATATTACTTTCAAGTCTAGATCAATTTATGTTTAGAAATAGTTTTTAGATCTATGTTGCAAAAATGTTTAAACTCATTTTCTAGTTTTGAAAATTCTAAAATGAATGGATCATAGCAAAAATGTTCGGTTTTGGATTGTACCTTATTTGGAGCTTTATCTAGTTTGCATTCGTCACATACCGGATGATGATCTTCTCCTTCGTCTGTGTCACTCCATGATATTGGATTGAGTTCACTTTGGAGTTGATTCATGTAGTCTTCGTCGTTAATACCTTCATTAACAACATTTGAACTAGTAGCACATGTATCTATTTTATCTAAATGTTTATCTATTAAATTTTCTAAAATGACTAATTCATGTACAAGATCAAAATCCTCATCTTTGGCTTGACATTTTTCTTGATGAAAGTTTAAGAGATTTTTCCAAATATCATTTGCCGTTTTACAGAAAGATATTCTTTCATATTCAACTTTCGGCAAGGTTTTGTAAATAATTATTTTAGCTTCATTATTTTTGTTATTCTTTATTTTTAAATAATCATTTTGAGTTTCAAAATTCGTTTTTGTTTGTTGAAAATCACCAATCGAAATGACATGCCAAAGATCTAGATCAATTGATTTCACATAATTTTCAAATTTATTTTTCCATTCAAGAAAAGTATGGTTTTCAAATAGTGGTGGTGTTTGCATCAATTCCCCTTCTAAATATTTTTCGGATTCCATAGATCGATTCAAGTTTTAAAATACAGTATATTTTAAAGATCTTGATTGACGTGGCTCCTGATACCAATTGTGGAAAACTAGAAGGGGGTTGAATAGTTTTACGTCTTTTTAATTTATTATAAAACCTTTGTTTACTTTTAAAAACTTAGATTCTAGTTTGTTATGAAAAATAAAACTTAAATCTTATTATTAGTTATATATGTATTCTTTTAAATTGATTGTAAAAGTTTTGGTTTCTTGAATGGATTTTCAATTTGATCTTTATGTGAAGTCGACCTCTAATTAATACTAGCAATTATATAAGCCTATGTGTATGAAAGTAATGACGATGCAAGTAAAGAAATAAGTAAGGTATGGAAAGATCTAACCGAGACACAAGAGATTTATAGTGGTTCGGCTACAAGGACACCTTCCTTGCCCTACTCCACTCCCTGAGCACCGAGCTCGAGATTTTTTTTCACAACTTCAATAAGCTCCCTTATGGCGGAGAAAACCGTACACAACTTTGGCTTACACGGGTTTAACGACACAAAGCTAAATTTCGAGTTCTAATCGTAGCTAGAACCAATCTCACAACTTCACAACACAACTTCTACACGACTTAATCACGACTTCTTCACGACGGCTTCACGACTGCTTCACAGCTTCTTCACGACTTCAACACGACCGCTACACAACCTCTATGCTACGGCTTCACGACTTTAACACAATGTCTTCACGACTAAGACTTCACGACTTCAACACGAGCGCTACACAACCTCTATGCTACGGCTTCACGACTTCAACACTATGTCTTCACGACTAAGACTTCACGACTTCAACACGACCGCTACACAACCTCTATGCTACGGCTTCACGACTTCAAAACTAGGACTTCACGACTAGGACTTCAAGGCTTCAACACGACCGCTACACAACCTCTATGCTACGGCTTCACGACTTCAACACTAGGACTTCACGACTTCAAAGCTACGGCTTCACAACTTTTACACAACGGGTTCACGACTTCTACTCCGCAGCTTCACAACTTCTACACTATGTCTTCACAACTTCTATACCACAACTACTTATACAACTTCTTCACTACTTACATACAACACTAATCTACTATAAACACCTTACACACAAATGAATGAATGATTTACAAACTTTGTTAAACTAACAACTTAAGTAACAAGATGATACTAAGTTGTAATACTTCTAATCTTGATTGATAGAAGTATTCTTCTTTTGCACTTGAATGAAGGAAGCTTGGATCACTTGAAAACCAAAGCTTAAGATTATATGATCAAAGGATTTTAGAAAGTATTTACAAGATTTAGAACAGAAAGTTTGGGGTGCAAAAGGTGAGTAAAAATCCAGGAGAAGGCTGGTATTTATAGGAGAAAAACTGGACAGCTGGAGACCTACTGGAGCGTGGCCGGTCCCCTTAAATAGGGGGGCGGTCCCCTTAATTTTAAGGGGGCCGCCTAGTAAAATTAAGGGGGCCGCCCAAGGTGTCCGTTGCCCAGATTTGTCCTTTTGTGGGGAAGGTTTTTCTGGAACATTTTAACTGATTTTGGTTAAAAATTTGAATTCATATTTTTATAAAAGATTAAACATTTTTATTTAATACCAAAAATGTTTTTCAAAAATATATAAAATGTTTTTGATGTTTTATAAAAAATCTAGTTATTAAGAAAATGTTCCTTTGATCATATAATGCATTAAGCATTAGTTCATTCATACCTTAAGTGATTTGAGTTGCAGAAATAGATATTTACAACTAAATACTTGTTTACGTCATAATTTTCCGATTAATGATTTTACATTTTGTGATTATCAAAACGTAGAGATATCGAAAAATATTAATAACATGTTTAGGCATTATTTATATCAACATAAAGTACCATTGTAACCTCTTTTCTCAGCTTGACCTGCAACATAGGCTGCAAAGGCCTCTTGTCTCTTGGGTGGTGGTTGAGTAACATTGCTACTCTGGTTGTTATCCCGATTTCTTTTGTTGTTGTTGTTATTGGAATTGTTTCGGTTGCTGTTGTAGTTGTTGTTGTTTCGTTAGTTGTTGGAATTGTTGTTGTAGTTACGGTTACTGTTGGTGTTGTTGGTGTTGTTTGAGGTAATTTCTTTCTTCACTATCTGAGCCAAGAGTTTCTGAGACATTCTGATTGCCTCATCCAATGTTTGTGGGTCAAAAGAAATCACATCTCCACAGATGTTGTGAGGTAACCCTCCAATGAAATTCTCTAATAGCTTCTCAGTGTCCGAAACCATTGTCAGACATAATGCTGCCAATTCCTGAAACCTCCTGATATATGCCTCAATATCATTACCTGCTGTCACTAGCTCATAAAACTCTGTTTCCATCTTTTTCACTTCTGTTCGTGGGCAAAACTTCTTTGTCAGCAACTTCTTGAACTCGTCCCATGTAAGCTTGTGAGCATTCTCCATTCCCATGGGCTTTGCATACAAATTCCACCATGACATAGCTTCCCCAACGAGTGTACTAGTAGCAAACTTTACTTTGCTGTCCTCCGGACAGTTGCATAGAAGGAATACTGATTCTGTCTTTTCAAACCATCGGATCATGGCAGTGGCCCCTTCAGTGCCTTTGAATTTTTCCGGATCACCACTCTTAAAATCTTTGTACGTACATTTACGACTATTTGTACCATTGGTATTTGTTCCTGCGGCTTTCGCGGTTTCTGCCCGCGAAGCGGCTTCAGCAGCAGCTGCAGCTACGGCAGCTCTTTCTGTAACCAATGCTGCCTCAATACTGTCGGCAACAAGCTTTTTGATTTCGGCTGGTGTCATAGCAGTAGTAGCTCTTTTGGGTGGCATAATTCTTCACAATCACAAAAGGCAACAACAATGAGAATCCACAATAGAAAACGATCATCATACACAATATATACAACCACAACATGTATATACATCCACAACACGTATAAATACAACCACAACATGTATAAATACAATGAAACCACAATGAAACATCATAAATATAATCACAACACACATGAATATAATACATGAAAATTTCGGTTACGCAGACCGATATCATAAAATAGCACAACGAAAATCCTGCATAGTAGAGTCACACTTGATATATTTGTTTGTACTACAAGCAAAAGACAACAAGTTCTAAACTATGTCCCACACCCCGGGACTAGGATAATAATGTACAAGCTACATGATAAAGGTCTAACACCAGGCACCTCCTCCGGGTGTTCCATCTAGCCTACGGAAGATCCTCTGAAGATCCCTAGACATACCAACAGCAATCTCCTCTAGGTGCTGAACTCGAAGCTGAAGATCAGTCTCTATAGTCTCTGATGCAGACATCCTAGCCTGAACTGAAGATAACTCACCGGCCTGGCGATGATGCTCATCCTGGGACATCTGTGCCCTGTCGAACAACTCAGGCATCTCCTGCCTCAACTGGGTAATACGCTCAGAACTCTCTTGATGTCGGGACTCCAATCCCTGATATGAAACATCTATAGCAACTCTGCCTGTGACTAGTCCCTCGATCTCCTCCTCTATAGCCTCGATCCGGCTCACTGGTATCTCCTCCACCTAGCCTAATGCCCTGACAATCTGTCCCTGTAGATGATCTAGTCTCGATTCAAATGTAGCAGCAGTAAGTAGTCTGTCAGCAGTAGCCCTCGAGCTCTCACCAACCTCGAATCTGTTGGGTGGTGTTGTCACTGCGGCATCTGAAGTATCTGGTGATGGAATATCGAGATGTGCCCGCTTCTTAAGCGGTAGGTCTGATATAGGAGTAGGATCTCTGGTATGAACTGGTGCTAATAGGGATGGCAATGGTGGAGACAATGATGATAAGGATGGTAAGGGTGATAATGGTGATGGTGTACTGAATGCCACACTCCTCCTCGCTGTCAAGCGGCGACGGAGTGGATGAGATGAAGTAAGTGATGATGGTGGTGGTAGGGATACGAATGCAGCTGGTGACCTAACAGTGAGACGATGAACCCGCTTAGCAGCAGTGCGCTTCATGCGCGGCCCACCTGGATATGTACGGTAAACTCGACCATAAGGTACAAACTCTCCTGGCTGGATAACTGGAACAACTCTGGGACCACGACGGATCATAGGTGATAGGGGTGGGGTAGGCACGACTTCCCCCACCTCAAAGGGTTCTGTCTCAGCCTTTGACATCACAGGTGAAGATTGTGGAGTAGGATCCACAGATGACAAAATGACAGTGGGTAGTGAGGGTGATGTAACCGACTCTAGTATGACGGAGGGTAGTGAGGAAATATCGTTTGACTCAGAGTCCGATGAGATAACAATAGGGTGTGAATCCGAAGACATCACTGTGACAATAGATGTGAAATAAAAGTAAATAAACATTTACACAATGTGAGTTATGATGAAATGATATATGTATGAAATCGCAATCACTACATGTGATATAATGAATATGCACTTATGCTACAATGATGAGATGCTATGATGGTGTAGTTATAGTCTAGGATATAATGGACAACCTAGTTCGCTATAACCTTTTTTCTGGTACCAATCTGTCACACCCCCAAATTTCGTGACTTGCAGCGGAATGAAGCATTCAGGGGCGCGACTGGTCATAGCACCAAAGTTGCAGTTATATTGAACGACCTAAAGTGTCGTTTAGAAAATACATCGTTTGATTATTTAAAAACATTCAGAGTTACAAAGCTAGGTCCCAAAAGGTGAAACAAGTTTTCATAAAACAAGTTCATACAATTCAAACGATGGATAAGTGCATAAAATATAAAGTGAGACGCGTCGACTCCGCGACTCCATGATGTGTCCATATGCAAGCCAACATGCGATACCTTAATTACCTGAAAATACATTGCTAAAAATGGTCAACAAAAATGTTGGTGAGATCATAGGTTTATGTAAATGAAATGTTGTACGGATACCACAAGTATAAAGTGTATGACAAAGCCATGCCACATAAAAAATGATACATTACTCTTAAGCTCATGACCCCGAAGCTAGACTGAATGAAATGCCCCAACTGAGTGTTTGCCAATCACTCTAATATGACAGAAATGAAATGCGTTCGTTTGACCAGTTGGTGCTACCAACCCGAACAGAGGAGTCACCCTCAATAGATCTATTCACTCACTCTCGCTTGCTAACAATTAACGGTTCATGATAATAAAGGGGACTTTAATCTGGGAAATGATGTAACTTAAGCAATGTAATGAGTTTGTATACTTTGGTCCGCATGTGAAAATGGTGCAATGTATTCTCCCCCGAGAGTTTAGAAATCAAATAATCAATTGAAAACGGGGCTATGAAAACTCACCTGATATGATATAGAAACAATGACAATGATGGATATGATGAAATAAAGCTCGGTCTCTAATCGCGACCTATTATGAATGATGTGATTCAATGTAAGCAATGACACAATGCAACACATGCAAATACGTATGTTAACGATACCACTTGTTAGTTTTGAAAATAACGTTTATCGACGAAAAATACACTTTTGACGTCTCGTTAAGTTATAAACTACTTTTCGTATAAATATGTTGAAACGGTACTCCACGATCCTCGTTTGGTGTTCTATCGGCAAAATGTAACGTTTTCATCGCAATTTAATATTTTCCTTAACTTGTGAAAATATGCCCAAAATGGCTTCGTGAAACTAGTCGTGAAATATTGCACGTTAAGTGTTAGTGATCATACTCGACGTTTTTGAAAACCTTGTAACAATGTATTAATGTCGTTTCATTTAACTTTTCATTGTACACGCCTCGGTCAATTAGAAAATCGGCTAACAATGTTATGTCTCGCAAAAACACTAGTTTTTATACTAAAAACACTTTCTATTAGTGGGCTGTCAAAATGAAAATGGTACGTCGGGCTTCAAACGTGAATAACTCGGCCGTTATAAGCTCGTTTTCTACGTTCTTTACATCCACGGCTTCGTATAAACATGAACTAACATAATCTCAATAGGTCGGGTCGTCTAGATCACGTCTAACACCTCGTTTTTTCCTTTGAATCTCGGCGATCAGCAACTAAATTTTCAGAAAATTAGTTTTCGTCGTCTAACTTTGAAAAATCATATCTCCTTCGTTATAAGTCGGTTTTTAGTGATTCTTGTGGCCCCGGTTTTGTTTTTGAAAGAACTTTCTGAATATGAAGGCCAAAATAGTTCAAAAGTTTCTGAGTTTTCTAGACTTTGCATTTTTGGACAGAACATTATCTATACTTGTTAAAACTCATTTTCTTGGTTCTAAACTTGATCATACTACTTCAAATCAACTCCAAAAGTTCGCAAATCCTACCATACACCTTCTTAGGGTGTAATGGGGTCCTAAACATCACCAACCTTGGTGGATTTCATGAGATCATTAGTGAAACTTATAGATCTAGTGTTAAAGATAGTTTATGTGCAAAAGTGGTATCTAAAACATAAATGTGTTGCATGAATAACTAATATAACTTGAAAATACATAAACATATGAATCAAATGAAAGTATAAGATGATCAAAATGTGTTCTTGAAACTTACTTGAATATTTGATGAGTTTTGATAAGAAATGAGTAAGAAACTTTGAGGTTTAACCACAAAACCTTAACTAGGAAGGTAAATGGAGCTTGATTATGACTTTAACTTGGAAAATTTATGGATGATCTTTGGTGTTCTTGGTTGGGCCGAATGGGGAAGAAGAAAAGGAAGAGAGAAATTTTCTTGATTTAGCTAAATGATCTTGTGTTATGTGTTGCTAGTTAGTGGAATGGAAATTAAATCACTAGAAATTCATTAATGTTTTTTGGCAGTATTAGCCTAAATGGGGGGTTAGGGGGGCGGCACATGTGGGCTAATGGAAGAGGATTTGATGTTATTTAATGCATTTGTCTCCCATTTATTTAGAATTAGTTAGTTTAAGGTATACATTGAGTGTTATCGGGTACCGAGTTAACTAGAAATGAATCATGACGAGGTGAAATGAAATACGATGAAGTTGTAAAAATTGTAAAATCATATTCCTTGCAAGAATCGGGTGTTAGAATGATTATCGGATTGAAATTTCGTAAACCGACGGAGTTATAAGCGTTAAACGAAAAATATAGCGATTGGTTTAAAAACACTGGGTAAAGTAATAATATAATCTCTATGTCATTAAAATTAGTTTGAAAATGTATTAGGATCATAGTCGGGAGTATTGGGTATAATGTTAGTAGAAATGACTGAGTGGTAACGTTAATTAAACAATTAAGCATACGTTAATGAAAATCACACAAACCCATGCATGAACTGATATGATAATGATGTTACTGATGATATGCAGACTACTCTAGTCTGTATGATGTGCCTTTACTGATGATGCATGAATACGCAACTAAACCTAACTAGTTACGCGCATTTGAATACCCGTAAACCAAGTTTACGACATGATGAATGATGCCCATGAATAGTGATTTTTCTCCGAGAATGAATAGTGTCACATGAATAGCAAAATTTTTGACGACTTCTCAAAGTCTCAAACTGACTTCAAAAACGATGAATAGTGAAATGATAAATAGTGATCGGTAAATAGTGACTGATGAATAGTAAATTGTCAGGGTTTGGAAAATGACTTAAAATTACGAGTTGTGACAGTTTGGTTTGAGTGGAGTAATATGTCTGCTAGGAAAGGTGATAAATGGTAAGTTTTTATAAGGTCATGCGTAGTCATTACATGTATGCACAGCATTATTGTAAGACATAGTGGAAAAAATTTGTTCTCAACATAAACATATAACAAAAGTGGTTTGTTATAGATTTATAAGTTGATTACAACTCTGAAAGCTTCAGGCTTATTTAGAAAGTACAGGAAATACTTAACCAAATACTATTTAGTTTAGTAGACACAACATCGATATACGTGAATTTAAGATCAGTTACGTTCCTGACGTAAATGCTTAACTTCAGTCTCGAGTTTCAGTTGTGCAATTTCCATTTCTAAGAAGCATTCCTGAAGTTATTGGTACATCCTTATTTGATTATCCAGTATGGCTTCTAAGGCAAAAATCCTCTGATCATGGTTTCTTGCCGTTTCTCTGGCCATCCACAGGGTTCTTGCAATGTCCTCTACTCTACCATTCAATTGGCCTTGCTCTCTCCTTGAACAGCGGATCCTGGAATCTAAGCTTCTAAATTTAGGGTTGCAAGTATTCTTCATCTTGTCGACCTTTACCCCCAAATCAAACACTGCTCGTCTCTCAGCATCGACCCTTCTAAATAGAGTGTCGATATTACGGTCGTACCATTCGAAACGCAATGGTTGTAATCCTTCCAACTGTTTAGTATGAGCGTCGAGAGTATTGGCTTGTTGATAAAAGAGGGTCCACATTGACTCACTGGGGTTTAAACTAAAGCCGGGGGAATTAGATGAAGATATATCATCTGGGTTGTCTGGTATTGGGGATTGAGGATTGTCAGGTATTGGAGAGTTTGGACCTTCATCTTTCTGAATTGTTTCTTGGTGTATATCCTGTCCAACCTCAAATGCTGTTGGACAGCCAATCAACTTTTCATGAGATTCAGTTATTCCCTTAAGTTTCTGATGTGGGGACGTGTGGGTAGGTGAGAGTGGTTTTGGGGTAGTTTCGTTAACATTAGGGGTTTCGGGAGACATGGTACTGTAATAATTTGAAAATAATAATCATGAGAAATTATTATAAGAAATTAATAACAGTAGGAAAAAAATAAAGGCGAAATATAAGGGTAAATATCAAGAGTATGAAGTTTAATATAAAATAATCCTAAATAGATAAGGCACTATGTACGGTATCATCTTGATGTCCGAGCCTGGACATGAGAGGGATAGATTGGATAGGGGAAATCAGGATTCTGTAACCACTCTATAGTTATAAATATTTCATTATGCAGCTTAAAAGATTAACAATGAATTACGTACAAATAACGTTTCAGTGGCGTCGTGGCACGGAGGACTTTGGTTAAGTTTTTGTGTAAAATGGTTATAGTCCAATGTTTGAAAACATTCGGTTCTCTATAACCATGAGCTCTGATACCACTCTGTAACACCCCCGTTTTCGATAATCGCAGCGGAATATAAGTTTGGGGTGCTACTTCAAGGTTCACAGTCATGATAATATAAAATGACTCGAAAAGAGACGTTTTAAATAAATTGTTATCATTCATTTATTAAATCAGAGTTTACGTATAGAGGTCCCAGCGGGAGGTTTCGAAATACATTATAAATGATACATTATTCGTTTGGATGATAACAAAACGGACACTCTTTTATAAGAAAGTCCACGGCCACTCCGTGCCAAGTTCAGCCCTTTTAATTACCTGAGATAAACATGCTAAAACGTCAACACAAAGGTTGAGTGAATCCATAGCGTTTAAAGTTATAATCGGTTGGACACAAGCTAAATAAAGAGAAATCAGTTATATCACAGTTCGGGATATTGCACTAAACCTCATGACACGCAAAGCGTTGACAGTTTCCATTCTCACTAACATATTAAAAATGATAGTGGTTTACCCCCAAGTGAGAGCTTGCCAAAAACTCCTCATAGATTTCAAATATAATACATCTGCCTAGCCGGCTACCACAAAGATATCCATCCGACTAGTACAAATGGGTCGCCAGGACAATAGATCTATTCATTATATTCGCGCTCCCCCAGCAGGGGACTAATGGTGCATGATACGAGGGACTTTTAAAATAAATATGAATATAAATTCAAGAGTTAATTACATTTTTGGTCCTTGTGGTTTACCGGGTATTTCATTTTCAGTCCAATTTTTGCAAAAGTCTCGGATCCACTCCAAAACCCGGCGACCCGTAACAAGTTCAGTCCAATTTTTCGTTGACTGTTAGTTTGACCAGTTAAACCATGTGAAATGACTAAGATACCATCATCTTAATACTAGAAATGACTAAACTAACCTCCTTTCATTCTTTCTTTTATTATTATTATTATTATTATTATTATTATTATTATTATTATTATTATTAATATTATTATTATTAATATTATTATTATTACACAAATCTGATAAATCATTATACACCACAAATCTTAGAACCTCGCTGATAATGTTCTTCCAACAACAATTATTATTATATGCATCATCCAATCATAGAGAAATGCATCTCTACAAACCAGAAGATAAATTCATCTTTCATACTCTCCTAAACCCACCAACATATTTCAAATTTAAAAAGAAATAAAAACATACTGATCTGAGATTTAAAATTGTTATCAAATCTTTATAGATTTGCAAGTTTTGAAGAACCCATCATCAGTCTAAAATGAACAAGAATAGATTCTTCACAACCTTTCTTGAAAATCACTATAACACAAACACAATTTTTTTCTTTAACTTACTGATAACAACAAGATATATTTCCCACAATTAAATCCCTAACCTAACCTTGAATCAAAATCCACAACCTAAATTGTTAGTCATTATAGCAAAAATAAAAAACCGACATCAAACATCCATCATCTTCTGATTCTTCTCAACAAACCATAACCACCATTATCATCTTCTCAGCAAACCAAAACCACCATTAAACCACACAACCATCATCTTCATTTTTCTAGATTATAGCAAAAATCAAAATAAAACAAAAAAAAAACCAAATCCACACAAACATGAACCCTTCCACCTCCTCATCTTCATCTCCATCTTCACAAAACTATCACTTCCATACACACTCACGAAAACCACCCACCACCACCACAAAATGACAAGCATCACAAGATCCGGCCAAATCTGGTCAAATTTTGGCAGATCTGAGATGGTGGTTGTGGCCAAAGATCCTATACCCATACAACGACACTCACGACCTAAACCCGAATATGGCCAAAGACCCATGGTGTGGTGTTTGGTTGTTGTCGTGGTTGTGGTTGGTGGGTTATAACATATCTGAGATGGTGGAGGTGTTCATTGGTGTAATGGTGGTCGGAGGTAGTCGGGGTGACCCGCGGTGGTGGCAAGATATATTAGAGGGTTTTTAGGTTGAAGAAAGAGTAAATAAATAAAAATGAGAGGGATTCAAGAAAGAGTGGGGGTGGGGATTCAAGAAAGAGGGTTTTTTTTGTTTTTGTTTTGTTTTTTTAGTATAATTGATGAAAAGACTAAATTACCCTCAAATTTAACAGTCAACTTAAGTCAAAATAACAACGTTAGTTAACTTGGACTGAACTTGTTACGGGTCGCCGGGTTTTGTAGTGGATCCGAGACTTTTGCAAAAATTGGACTGAAAATGAAATACCCGGTAAACCACAAGGACCAAAAATGTAATTAACTCTAAATTCAAATAGGCAAACGTTAACTTAGTGCAATAACAATCAGGAAAAATACTTGTGTTCGATTTAGTAGCATGTATCTCCCCACAAGTTTAGAAAACATGATAAAAAGTGGGACTACGAACTCACCTTGACAGTCTGGATGGAAAACAACATTAAACAGAGTTGATAAATGTCTCCGGCATGCAACCTGGTTCGTTATGTCAAGTTTCAGTAAACGTTTCTGATTATATAAGTTTTGTTATTCGTTTTGTTTCGTTTTAGGTTGATGGTTAAATGTTTAATTGAGGCAACATGAAGTCTCTTCAAAAGTTTGATTAAGATTTAATCTTATTGTTCATTTTTAAGTTTCCGTTCGTTCGTTTGTTCGTTTCATATATATCTCGTTCGTTCGTTTTTGAAATAAACGTATTACGTTTATTAATTTCTATCGGAATATATATTAAGAATAATAATAATGATATTAATAATTATGTTTTTGCCCCTAAAGTTTTATATATTGACAGTTTATATTCTTGAACTTTCGGAAAATGACAACTTTTACCCTTGAAATGTGAGTCGACAACAAATTATGTCCTAGTTAAAAACTTAGTTAGAGTCTCGACACTTTTCACCCTCGAAGCATTTTTAACATTTCACCCGATGTCCTTATTTTATAAAACGCGCTATAATTTACGGGAAAAGACACGACTTGTTATGATCTTTTTATAAAAGTTTTAATAAGTTTATAAACAACTTATATATATAGCTTATGAGTTTATATTTTAAGCTTTTTAGTCTCAAAAAAATATATATTTTGTGTTTAAAATAGTTCGCGATCACCCAGTTTTGGGTGGTCTCGTTACTGATCAAGTTTCATAATTTTTAAAGGCTGTTTGGTTATCGAAATAAATTCTCAAAATCGATCGAGTGAGACACAATTTAATAAAACTGGAAAAAAAATAAGTTTAATCCTAGCGATAGACAGATTTTTGGATTTAAATAACTTTTTAACCGTTCCATCTTTTTATGAAATTCTTCTTCCTAAAAATAGTAAGCTAGATGATCTTAATGTCGACCAAGTTTCACAATTTTTAGAAGTCTTTAGAGGGTCGAAAAATAAGTTCAAAGTGGGCGGTTTGGGCTGTTACTCGACCAGACTTAAAAAAATAAGACTCAAGGTTTTCAGTTAGCGATAAGGGCAGTTTTGGATTTGAATAACTTTGAAATGAATTAACCAATTTACGACATTCTTCTTTCTAAAATTAGTTAGCTACATGATCTTCAATATGCCAAAAGTTTAGAATTTTTAGAGTTCATTTAGGGGTCGAAAACTAAATCCAAAGTTAGGTCACTAGAACAAATTTTAACATAACTGAAATGAATATATGTTTTAGCGATAGAGTAGAATTTTTAGGACTCGATATCTTTATAACGACTTGACCTTTTTACGAGGTTTTTCTTCCTAAATTTAGACAGCTAGGTGGTTTATATTTCGACCAAATTTCAGATTTTATAGTGGTCTTTTGAGGGGCGAAACTAGGATCCAAAGTTGGTGAGTTGGGTCTGTTTAGCGATAGAAACCAGTGAAGGAAATCCGATTGGATTTTTGATCTTTAAACATTATAACTAGTTTCCAACACATGATTACATGATATTAAACATATTTACTTTATTCATAACATATTTTTAAGGCTTCTCGATTTTATTTTTGTGAGTTAAATATTAAATAGGGCACGTTTGGATTCTGGTCGAACAGGAGAAAAAGAAAAGAAAGATAAACTAGTTCTTGGTTTTTGCTTTTATTAGAGATTATGTAATAATGATTTTGGGAGTATTTGAAGTATATACAATGAATGAAAAAGAGTTGGATTACTTACTTGGCTATTATGTCGAATTCGGGTTATATGTATGTCGAATGGGTTTATTCCTTAAACACCAATGCTTCCTCTTGATCCTAGGCTTCTAAGTATTTTATTTAGCTTCTAAAGAGATTGTTTGATTAGTAGGAGATGATGGTTTGATATTTATAAAGGGAGGGGGATTAGGGTTTCTAAATATTTACCCGTCATTAATCACTATTGACCCTTCCCTGTCCCTTTCTTCTTTCCAACTCATCTCACTCCAGTCCAAGACAACATCACATGCTCATGCCCCCCCCCCTCCATGCCACATTGGCAATCCAAGGATTAGAATTTGATCAGACGGCCAAGAATCAATGAAGTGGGCACCAAGCTTATCCAATGGCTGTTATTAAGCTGAAGAAGCACAAGTCTGAGCTCTCTCACAGAAGAAGCACAAGACACAAAGATGAAACCCTAGCTGAAGGCCTTTAAATAGTAGCTCTCACCTCGCTCACAAAGTTTTATCCAATTTTCATGCTTTAGAAAATTTAGGCCAATTTATTTTAATGTCATTTAAATGCTTTCTTAGAGTAATCTTTTACATTTCAGTTGTAATCTCATTTTCAGGTTTGTAATTCACATTTAGTTAATGAAATTTAAGTTTTTCTATTTTAGTCTCTTGGTCAACAAAAAGTCAAACTGCTTATTTAGTGCTTATTTCCTGCTTTTATCTGCTTAGTATTAGTTGTTATAGCTCTTTATTGCAACTTGTAGCTTAAATATAGTCTAGTGATCCTTTGATCAAGTTTCATCAAAAATCTCATAAAAATCCAAAAAAATTAGCATATTATAGTTTGCTTATTTTAGAGCTTTATTGTAGTTGCTCAGTGCTTTTTAAGTTTCAAAATAGTTGGTTAGTCATTTGTTTTCAGAAAACTTTGCTTATATTGGTCTAATCCTCTTAAAATAAAAAACAGCCCCACTTAAGGGGGTGTTTGGAATAAGCTTTAAAATGGTTAAAACTAGTTGCTACTGTTCATTTGCACATTTAGGAAGTTTGAGGTAGTTTAATTATACTTAAGTAAGTTGATTTTAGGTGATCTTAAGTTAATTCAAAAGGATTTGATAGTTTAGGTTTGATAAGTAGAAGCATTGAGATAAGGACTGCTCATATAAGCTACTTATAAGCTAAAGCATTTTTACCCTTTATCTTTGGTGTTTCTAGGTTCTATATAGTGGTTCTAGTTGATTTCCAGGAGTTGATACTATTTCATTAGTTTTTGAAGAATTTTTGGTCATTTAAGTCCAAATCTGATCACAGAATGGTATAGTAGGCCTGCACATCATACTTTCCCAATCAGCTCATATCTTTGATTTATCATGTGTTCAATATAAGCTCATCATTGCTGAAATTTGGTACTTAAGAAATTTAGTAGCTTATCTAGTTGATACATATTTTCCTGATTTTTTAAAATAGATTTTGAATAGCTTTTTCACACCTGCAAAACACCCCAGTAGCCCACTCAGGCCTGCATGCATCAGTCCCTTTTTATCTTATTAGGATATCTTGTGTTTATCTGATTTTATCCATTGCTTATCCTGAGATTTATGAAGTCATTCAGTTGAGTTTTTTCTTAATTTAGCTTATTCAGTTCCATTGGTAGCTTAAAGTTAGCTTATTCGATAACTTCAATCTAGCTTAGTTTATTTTTTTCTTTCTTATTTAGCCTACTGCTCTGTCCTTATCTAGCTTATTCTGAGCTTTTTGTTAGCTTCCAAAATTCAAGTCAGTTATAAAAATTACTTATTTTGTAGTGCTTAATAGTTTTTTATAAGAAAAAATTTTAAAATAAAATAATTTTCAAAAAAACACAAGACCAGGGTTCGAACCCTGGTCACTCAGCACACAACACCACACCTTAACCGTTTGCCCTTGGGTCTTTTTCACTAATAGTCTTGCACCATTTATTTCTTAACCTTGCTTATCCATTTAGCTTTTCAGATTTAGTTAGCTTATTATCAGCTTATTCAAATTAGCTGATTCCTTTTTACTATTTTTCTGAGCTTCAATACAGTTTAAAGTAATTTTTCTGCAAATTTTCAGATTTTTCCCTTTTCATTTAATATTTTTAATCATTTAATTAGTTTAAATTAGTTTTTAATTCATAATAAATAAAATAAAAATCAAAAAAATATAATTCTTTTTTCTAAAATTTTATTTTGTTAATTAGGTTCTAGGAAAATTAATTTTGCATTTCTAGGGTTAGTATTCCATTGTTTTCACTTTTATTCTCGGGACTAGCCCGGGAATTTGCGTTTTTAGGTTTTTTTTTACGATTTCACTTATGTTTGCCTTAGATTAGCCTTTCCCTTGCGTTATTAATTGTTTTTCTAGTTACTATTTCATTAATTTAGTTTAAAAACCTCAATTCTCACTTTTATTCACCATTCACTACACGTTTCACGAACCCGATATCACAAATTCCATTCACCCTTCGTTGGGGAAAAACGACCCGGGTTACACATATTACTTCCTTTGTGTTTCCTTTGGAACTAAATTGATAAAAATCACAAACTAACCCAAGTTAAGTAAATAATAAGAGTGAGTTACAAAAAAATAAAAAATAAATAAATAAAAATAAATAAAAATAAAAAAATAAAATAAAATCAATCTTAATAAAATCGGCCTTCCCCATTTTTTAGCCCTAAATCATGACAAATAAATTAAAATTAAAGGCCTTTATGACCTCCCTAATTAAACCCACGCTCCTCCCCCTAAACTCTAGGATATACTCGGTTCTCCTAATCCCCTCCCCCCTTCATCCATACGAAACAGGAAAAAAAATACATTCAAGGTGCTACTCTTCTATCAATCCTATTATTTGAAGGCCTTGTTGTTGTGATCGTGAACCTTAAAAGTGTTGCTGAGGGTGTATGATCGTGTGTTGATGCGCGTGCGTGTCGTTGCGGTTTAGCAGTTTTAATGCCTAATCAAGTTTTAAATTTATATTTAGCCGACTTATCAATAACACACACACTTAACGAGCAGTGTACCCGGTCAGTATGAATATAATGGTAAGTAGAGTGTCGATCACTAAGAGTGGAACGTATTATCTAGTTATTCTAATCAGTATTTTAATAAATTAAGTTAGCTATACAAACTAATCTAACGCAAGGGGGTTTCAGCCTGAGAGACTGGCACGATTTGTTTGCAATTAAATAATAAACTAGACCAATAGGCACGAATCAGCAAGTAGCACACACGTACACAGATAAATACTCGAGACAATAAGAGGGCTGTCCTTATGATAAGTAGTTTGTCACTTGTTTTATTGCTAGTGTTATATGAAGTGTATAGTTCGATGCAACGCACCGAGATTAAGTCCTTTCTCGTTGGTTCTAATCTTATCGGCGAGTAAACCCTTAATGATTACTTATGACTATCCTATTTATCTTTCTCCTACTTTTCTACAGACCATAGAATGCATAGGCATCTAATAAATAGGCGAGGGCAGAGGCATGGCGACCCGATCAACGCTCAGCTAGCCACAGAGGTTATCAATGCACTAATAAAAGTCACCAAAGACACTAACATATAAACTTTAATTGATGAGAAAGCAGTTTTAAGGGAGTGCAACCTTTCCGTTGTCACATTACACAAGCCACCAATCTTGATGAATTAAAGTTTACTAACACAATAAAACAAAACTACTTAATGAATTAAACACATGCAGCACCTTCTTACAGCTCTTGTATCTTTGATTTGGGTGTGTCTTGTGCTGCTACCTTGACTGAATTCGTCCTTGGTTTCTGGTCTTCGGTCACGTATATAATATATGTCACACCGAATTCGTCTGGTCTTGGGGTATTTATAGTTTATGTCTGAGGGTAAGATGTGGCACATCTATTAAGTAGATGCGGCGCATGTACTTAACTTCGCGTGGGGTCCAAGATTATAATATTCAGGAATATTCGTACACCGCCAGAAGATGCGGCGTATCTTCATCTTTGGATGCGGCGCATGTCCTCTTGTATCTTGGATCGTATCTGGTGAGATCTTGATAGTGATGCGGCGCATGTAATGAGTGAGATGCGGCGCATCTGGAGCAGAATAGTCTTGATCTTGTACATTTCAGTAGACTCTTAACTTCTTGCATGTTTTGCTCCATAATTAGTCCAAAATCGCCAAGTTTCACCAAATGCTTGTTTTCAACTGAGAATTACAAAAGTAAACGATTAAGTATCAATCCTCATACATAATATAATAAAACAAGTCAAATTAATAGGATAAATGATAGTAATAATATGTACTTATTTGAGTTCATCAAATATCCCCCCACTTGAACTTTACTTGTCCCCAAGTAAACCTTAGAATTAATCTTATGAAAATGTATCCTAAAAGATATTAGGATTTATTTTTATATTTAAGCATGTATTCGTTTTTGTCATAATCACACAACTAAACACTTAACGAATTAGAAGTAGAATAAAAATATTTCGATAAAAGCAAATCTAATCGTTTAACTGTCCAGTCGTGACGAATATTCTATCATAAGCTTGGCAAGTATACACATCTCCCCCACTAAAGCCAAGGAATAACAAGTCTAAAGCGGTAAAAAAAGGTTTTTAGGCTTAAGGGTTAATTATTCTTAATCACTATCGATCTCAAATTCCAGAAAAGTCGACAAAATCACAAATACATGATCGAATCCATGAACACGATACTTGCAATTGCTCAAATCCTTAACTCGAATAGGCTAAAGATAGGTCCAAACTTCACCAATAATAATATATCAAAAAGGGCGACAAAATCATAAATACATAGCCGAATCCACGACTACGATACTTAAGATTGCTCAAATCCCTAATCTCAATAAATCAAAGGTTTGGTCGGATAAAGAATAATACAGGGTATGGATAATATTTGGGATATAAATTGGTGTAAAATAAAAAATAAACAAAACAAATAAATTAAAATCCTAAGTGTGGTTAATCACTATCCCAACCATCCCATGAATAAGACTCATATCATTGAATAACTCACGCTTTAACACTTGAAACACACGCTTTAGGTAAACACGAATTATACTCAACAAGATCTTAATCAAAGAATAACCTTTAGTTGACGTTCCCATAACTGCCAACTCCCATTCAATCCATAGATATAATACAACAAATAGTGGTGATATCGACCACTTACATAACTTTACATCGTTGGTTTATCAATCTTCCAACTTTCTTCTTTTTCTTTTTCTTTTCTCTTTTTTTTTTTTTTTTTTTTTTTTTTTTTTTTTTTTTTTTTTTTTTTTTATAATATAAACATAGATGTGTAAAATTTCACCACATCACTATAACAATAAATCTGGATAATTTTTCCATACTTTTCATGACTTCAGAAATAACGGTAATAGTGAAAGTTGTAAACACACGAAAAATAAATTCAAAGATATACAATATTTACTTTCACTCCAATTGCATTGTGCAATTTCCCGACCTAACCATAGATAATGAATCACGCACGCGAACACAGGTAATGTAAGGAAACACACTTTGCCTATAGCAATTAACCAACCACGGATTTTAATCTACAGGGTAGGCTAAGGTTTAAGGGTGTAACGAAACATTTTAACAAAGGTGTAAGAAACGAAAGGAATGGCTCTGAGTGTTTTTCTAGGGGTATCTTACTCTAAAAATGAGAGTAACAAAAGGGTTATACGGGGGTTAACTAACCAGTGTAGTTAGCTAATAACACAAAACATATAAAGGCTATTTGGGTGTAATCCTAGAAATTTACCAATTTAGACAAGTCATTCCAATTATATAAATAATACTTATTATGGTGGTCTCGAATAGTATACAAGCCAAGTTCTAAAGTTTACAAGTCACCGGCACACTCATAGATTTGTGAGTTTTGAAAAATCACAATTTTTGAAAACAACGTCATGTGTGCAGCTATGCAACTTAGATCTTAAACAAAAACATGCTAAAAAATTTTAAATTTTGATATATTAAGCACATTTTAAGCATATTTTGAAAAGTTTAGGACAATTAAGTGTTAAGTGTTCTAATTCTCCAATCCCCCCACTTAAGTTAAACAACGTCCTCGTTGTTTGTATAAAAGGTTAAAAATTGGAAAATAAAAGAATTAGAACAGAAAAACTCCCCTGAGATTTGCTCGGTATGATCCTCCATTAGTAGTAGAGCAAAAATCATCTTTCTTGTGGATTAGAACGTTAAAGCTTCATAATAGATGTATCCACAGGAAATGCAGGAATCTATACCACCAACACTTTAAAACACACCTAAGATAAGAAAGGTTCAAACTTGCATAATACATTAGTAGTTAGGTAAAAAAATAAAACATAAAAATTAAAAATGAAAATCATCAGTTTAGTCGATGCGCCGTATCTTATGGAAGAAGATACGCCGTATCGAGCCTGGAATAATTACGGATCAGAATAAAAGATGCGCCGCATCCTTAACCAGGGATGCGCCGCATTGAAATAAACTGATAAAAAATTTTAAAATTCGAAAATAAAAATATGCGGAAAAGTAAAATAAGATATGACCATCTGCAGGAGATGCGTCGCATCTCAGAATTGAGATGCGCCGTATCCTCTGCGGCCTGACTGACTCGACACAAACAGAAAATTAAAAGATAAATCCGGGTTGTCTCCCGGTAAGCACTTGTCTTTATTCCAGAGTCTTCAAGTTAGACTCACGTTCAGCTCTTCACTTAGTTCTTGTCACGGTCCATCCTTCTTCCTTCATCCGAAAGATGTTCCCGTATAGCTCTGCGACGTTTTCCTCCGTTCGACTTAATCTAGTATAACTCTTGGTCGTCGTTGCAACATACTCTTCCTCTGGTCCCAAAGAATATTTGATGATTTTAAACTTTTCAGAAATAATCATGGGTGGCTTATTATAAGGGATTCCAAGTAGTTGACACTTTCTTTTGGTGAACTCTTCCTCGTCTTTATCAACAAACTTGAAGTAGGGATCCTTAATCAAATAGTCATCAAGTTCATTGATTAATGACTCATTGCTATCATCTTGAATTGCCTCCCATTCTCTTTCCAATTCCCATTGTAGCCGTCGACTAAGCTTCGTGTAATCATCAAATTGTTTATGCACCCATTCCCAGAAAGTAGTATCCGATGTCCCCTTAAGTCCTTTCAAGCGTTCAATTCTGCCCTTTTCTTGCAAAGCCTCCGCTTTTTGTGGGCAGTCTTCAACATTATCGTACCACTCATAACCTTCAAAGGTTACATCGTTTCCAACCCGTTTCATCCCAATTATACTTCCCCCATTACAGGTTCCGTCACTTTTATAATCACAGGTCGGCCAAACACTACTCCCGTCCTTGAAAACGAAGGGTGTACAGGTGTGATTAATGTGCTCAAATTCCCATGGTTTATCCTAAACCCATGGTACTTGGTCATTCCATTCATAGTACCAGGTGTTTTTGAAATCATCATAAGTCTTAAATCCTGGTAGATCTCCGGTTAGCACATCATCATCAACTCGAAGAAGGTAGTTAAATTCCTTGAACTGCTTGCACAAGGGTGTCTCATAATCGAACACATCAATGTCAATTCTGAAAAGTTCTTCAATGCCCTCATTGACTGTTGAATCATGAAGTGACGACCCATAGTCGCTCTCTACTTATTCGTCTTCTCTTCTCATCCAATATACCCATAATGCATCCTTAGTAGCTCGATCCATGCTCTTATGGTTATTAAACTTACTAGCCAACCATTCTGAAAAATCAACATCGTTAGGATCATGGTCAACGTCAAAGCAAGCTTTTCCAATCATATTCCTCCTTATCTCCATGAGCTCGTTAAATTGCTCCCTAAAACTCCGTGTCAACCATGAAGTCGTAATCCGCTTGACTTCATTTGCAGGGGCAAATTTCGGACTACCATATTTAAGTTCAAGCCAATCATTGAGGGAGAGGTCCATCAATCTTACCGACTTGCCATGAAATAGTAACTCCGCCACAGCATAAATTCTGTCATCGTCCAGATAGTTCTCATTTAATCCCCAGTACTGTTCGGAATAAGGCATGTAAGAAATTTGGGTATTGCCTCCACCACAGCTTTTGTTGCTTGAGTCCATGTATGCAAGATAGAATTTCCCATCATCTTCTTCGATAGTAGTCCAGTTCAATCCTTTGGATTCAATGATAGGCCATAAGAGCGACAATTCATCTCTAGTGTACCTCACAAATACATCATAAGAGAATACCCCTTTGTCAATGTTGCATAAACGCATGAATTCCTTAAAAGCAGCTTCAAGAGGGGTCTCCCAAGAGAATAAATCTGCATCGATCATGAGCACATTGAATGATTCTGAAAGCAAGCATTCCTTAGCAAGATATCCGTTAACTGACATGTCTTCCATAGCAAAACCTGTCATCAAAGGTAAAATCATCAGTAGGATTTGTTCGCTAGAAGAGAAATTAATGAATATAGAAACGGATATAAGAATACAAATAGCTGATATCTGAGAACGATGCGCCGTATCCAAAAAGTTGGATACGCCGTATCTTATAATCGTTAAAATTAAATCAGACTTTATTCAGAAAATAGATACGCCGCTTAGAAATTATGAATGCGCCGTATCGAATTAAATTAATCAAAAATCGATATTTAGTTAAAATTAAATGCGCCGTATTAACAAAAGTTAATGCGCCGTATTTTCGTTACGATTCAAAATATAAGATTTTTGATTCAGAAGATACGCCGTATCGACAGAGATCGATGCGCCGTATCTGTTTAATAATTCGAAAACTGTTTTTAATTAAAATAATAGATACGTCGTATCTGCTAAAGCAGATACGTCGTATGGCGTTAACGTTTAGAAAAAAAAAATTTATCAAAAATAGATACGCCGTATCTTGGGGAAAAGATGCGTCGTATCGCTTTATCGCATAGAAAAAAAAAATCTTATTAAAAACAGATACGCCGTATCTTGGGGAAAGATGCGTCGTATCGAATTAATTAAACGCGTTGTATTTTATAAAAAAATTGAACGCAATACGCCGTATCTGAGAAATCAGATGCGCCGTATCGTTCGATTTAGCTCAGTACAACGATAGCAGAAAACAAAAAAATACGAAAAATAAAAATAAAAACACACGAAAATAAACACAAACAAAAGCAAACAAATAACACACAAAAACAGAAAATATGCAAAATAGTACAATGAATGCAAATTAATCTAATACACAAAAAAATTAGCGGTTAGAAAAAAAATTAAAAACCTAATTAAAATACTAATCAAATTAACAGATAATAACAATTCACTCCCCGGCAACGGCGCCAAAAACTTGATGCGCGTGCGTGTCGTTGCGGTTTAGCAGTTTTAATGCCTAATCAAGTTTTAAATTTATATTTAGCCGACTTATCAATAATACACACACTTAACGAGCAGTGTACCCGGTCAGTATGAATATAATGGTAAGTAGAGTGTCGATCACTAAGAGTGGAACGTATTATCTAGTTATTCTAATCAGTATTTTAAAAAATTAAGTTAGCTATACAAACTAATCTAACGCAAGGGGGTTTCAGCCTGAGAGACTGGCACGATTTGTTTGCAATTAAATAATAAACTAGACCAATAGGCACGAATCAGCAAGTAGCACACACGTACACAGATAAATACTCGAGACAATAAGAGGGCTGTCCTTATGATAAGTAGTTTGTCACTTGTTTTATTGCTAGTGTTATATGAAGTGTATAGTTCGATGCAACGCACCGAGATTAAGTCCTTTCTCGTTGGTTCTAATCTTATCGGCGAGTAAACCCTTAATGATTACTTATGACTATCCTATTTATCTTTCTCCTACTTTTCTACAGACCATAGAATGCATAGGCATCTAATAAATAGGCGAGGGCAGAGGCATGGCGACCCGATCAACGCTCAGCTAGCCACAGAGGTTATCAATGCACTAATAAAAGTCACCAAAGACACTAACATATAAACTTTAATTGATGAGAAAGCAGTTTTAAGGGAGTGCAACCTTTCCGTTGTCACATTACACAAGCCACCAATCTTGATGAATTAAAGTTTACTAACACAATAAAACAAAACTACTTAATGAATTAAACACATGCAGCACCTTCTTACAGCTCTTGTATCTTTGATTTGGGTGTGTCTTGTGCTGCTACCTTGACTGAATTCGTCCTTGGTTTCTGGTCTTCGGTCACGTATATAATATATGTCACACCGAATTCGTCTGGTCTTGGGGTATTTATAGTTTATGTCTGAGGGTAAGATGCGGCACATCTATTAAGTAGATGCGGCGCATGTACTTAACTTCGCGTGGGGTCCAAGATTATAATATTCAGGAATATTCGTACACCGCCAGAAGATGCGGCGTATCTTCATCTTTGGATGCGGCGCATGTCCTCTTGTATCTTGGATCGTATCTGGTGAGATCTTGATAGTGATGCGGCGCATGTAATGAGTGAGATGCGGCGCATCTGGAGCAGAATAGTCTTGATCTTGTACATTTCAGTAGACTCTTAACTTCTTGCATGTTTTGCTCCATAATTAGTCCAAAATCGCCAAGTTTCACTAAATGCTTGTTTTCAACTGAGAATTACAAAAGTAAACGATTAAGTATCAATCCTCATACATAATATAATAAAACAAGTCAAATTAATAGGATAAATGATAGTAATAATATGTACTTATTTGAGTTCATCATGTGTTCTTGGTGGTAGTCGTGAGTTAGGGTTTGATTGTGAGGCTCTATTCTTGTTCCTTCCCTTGTTCGATCCATCACAAGGTATACCTTATCTTTGCCTCTTTAAATTAACCACATGAAATCAGAACCGTATGCGCCTTATGTATGGACTGTTTGTGTGTCATTCTTTTATAGCCTAAGATACAACTTAAGAAGCCCTAGAATAAATTAATGCTTGATTAGGGTTAATAAGACGGTTAAGGAATTGTTTTCTGTCTCAACTGCATGCTGATCAGAAATTTAGGTCGGGTTTAGAGGGTCATAAATTGATGATGACAACGTGTTTTTGCAAGATTTTTGAGCCTAAAACTAAGTTTAGGTTGTGTACTATCTTCAAATAAAATTTCATAATTTTTGAAGGTCGGGAAGATGACTTTTAGATTTTTAGAACAATAGATGTCAATCCTGAGTTTAGGAGTCTGGAAATTCATCTGGTATTTTTGAATTTTAGTTTCCAAATGGTGAGGAATTAGGAGGTCTCCTTTTACAGTTAGAATATTTAGGATATAAGGGACCTACTGGCATTTTTATAGAATTTTCTGAAGGGTTCACATGGGGTAGTCAAATGCAAACTTTCTGGGTGTCTGTGCAGTTATATTTTCTGGGTAGGTTTGGGAAAGACGATTTTTGAAAGGGTAATATCACTTTGAAATAAAATCTGAGAAAATTACAGTAAGTGCCTAACATGTATAGGTATCTGTGAGAAAAATCTTAGCTTCCCAATAGACACTTAAGTATGGGTTAAAATTCATAAATATCAGAACCAGAATGGGATAAAAATCTGAGCTATCTTTCAAGTAAGGATTTAGTGTAACCTAACTCCATATAAGGTGTTTTGACCTAAATTATATTTGTAACGTTAATATGGATACTCTTAAACATATGTTAACCTAATCTCCGTAATGAAACCTTAATCACAAATAATGAATGGTAATAAGTAATTAAGAATCCGTTATGATATTCAATGAGCTAATAAGTATATTATGAACCCTATATCTGTGTAGATTCGTAGAAGAAGGCGTGACGTTGTGTTTCCGAGTGTTCTTTCATTTGCATTGATTTCTAAGATTAATGCTTGGACTTGTCACCTTGTCTCATCCGCTTCAAGGTGAGTATTCGTGGCCCTATTTTTACTTATACTTTTCCTTGGGGGAAAATGATACTCAAATTTATATCAAGTTTTATGCCATGCTTAATTGTTTGGTTTATTACTTTTGGACAATGTTGTGTGTATATAATTGCGTTAGGTGCACTAGTGGTTTTGCTGTGTGGTATATTCTATGTGGGACTTTCTGGGATATATATTTCGGAGATGAAGATTTGTAGATGAAGAGTGTGGTGGTTTAAATGGGTGGTTACCTGACTAGCCAATGGGTGGTTACACTGATTAGCCCGATGGGTGGCTACCTGATTAGCCCGATGATTATGATATAACTGCTTGCCCTACGCTTTATTATTATTATTTGCACACTTGTCCTATTTATATATCATGCACGGTAAATCTGGTTTTATTTACTTTAAACCTACGAACTCACCAACTTTATTTTGACATTTTAGAGTATCATTTTCAGGTGATCGATGGTTGTATTTTGTAGGAACATGCATATTGAAGTCATACATTGTTCTCATATTAAAGACCAAGTGATTTGGCCAAGACCTTTTTCTAAAGACTTAAATTTGATAAGATTAAGACTTGTGTTTTCATTATCCGATTTTGTATTAAAAATCTTATTGTAACAATTGTAACTTATTTCCTAAATCAATTATGATCTTGTTCTACTACCTTATGCGATGTTACATTTTTGTTGCACCTCGTGTTTCCGCTCTTAGCAGGGTGTGACAGAATGGTATCAGAGACTAAGGTTTTAGAGAATGCCGGTTTTCTAAAATAAAAACCTCAACTATAACCAAACTAAAGTTTTTGTAAAACCCCGGACATGGTACGAGTCGGCTAGCCCGAGCATTTCATCATTTTACCTAAATTATGCGTAGCCTGAAAAACTATGCCTAAATCAGGAAGAATCATGGAATGATGTGTGTAGTTACCTTGATTCATGTTTGGTTTGACCCAAAACCTAGGTCACCTGAAATTGCATCAGTCGTGTGCATGTGTCTTTGCATTATATGATTTATGTGTTAGTGTTTGTGCTGATATACATGTTATTATATACGTTTGTTACATTAAGACGACTACTAGAGTTTATGGATGCTTTGTTTCTGTCATGCTTTGTCCGGTTTATTACACCGCTTATTAGTATGCCTATATATCAATCATGCTAGTTGATCATTATTTTGGATGCATCCCAACAATGCGTTGTTGGAAGATCATTATTGGATACGTTATTTTGGTTCATGCTAATGGTCTGAGCTCCAGATTAAGGTTAAGCCCCAGTTGGTAGTTGACTTTTATGAATTTTAAACAGTACTTGTGATGGGTAATAAAATCTATAAAAATTTATGAAGGTACTTAACTGAGATAGGAATTACTGAGAATTAATTCAGAATTTTCTGAGTTGAGTTAGTAGGTATGAAAAATCATAAGAATGGGGTTCAGATTCACTAATATGTACTAGTTAACTGATATAATAGGCGTTGTGGGTGGTCAGAAAACTTGGGTTATATGTGTCAAAAAGGAAGGGATGTGCATGTATTTATTTGGGTATACATAAGGCTGAGATCATGGTCGAGTGTGAGTAGTTATGGCGTTAAATATAAGGCTGTGAAAACTGGATTTGTACGTGTAAAATCGGAAAGGTTAGGGTGTGTTGGTGTTGTTATTTCATGTGAATAAAAGGGTGAAATTGTGTGTGTCGAATGGGCTGATTATGATGTGCTAAATGGTGTCAAGTATAAGAGTTGTAACACAATGAAAATTAGGGTCGAATTACTACTTATAAAAAAAATATTTTTGGGCACTGCAAATTCTTGCAAACTAATATGGAATTGGACAGAGACTGGAGATAAAGCGACTGATCTTTTCTTCCTTGATAGATACTTAATAACTTGGTAAAAATTTCTTACATACACCATAATGGGATTATTTCGTAACTTCAAATTGTGAAAATTTTCCTCAATCTTATCTGTGTAATCTTGTAGACAAAATTTCTTTCTCATCGCTTTTGCTCATATACGACACACCTACTTTGAGTACCTCAGCCCTTCTTCAGTAATCTCACCAATTAAAACTGTTAACGCCTACTTGTTGCTTTTGTTTTGGGGCAACCCACCAAAATTATGCTTACACCATCAAATCTAATCACTCGATAGTTGAAACTGGATCTCATATTCCATTAATAGTATTTACCTTGGTGTATAAGTTTTGACACACATTGGTGTGCAAATTCGATTTCTAGTCCTTTCATTTTAACCTTGGCCTTCATTGGGTTCTGCATTCAAGCATTGAATTAGTTGCATCAAGGGCAACTGGTGTAGCTCACTTAATTAAAATTAATTAGGTCGTTGGATCTTGGTTACCAGCTTCATTAGCGAACTCTTCATCCTGACTCACTTGCAATAACATCTTTTCTTTGTTAGAACATTCCCGATTTTTGAGGTAATCGTGGATCGAGCCTCAAGAAATGTATACCAATGATTAACTGTTTATAAGTCCATAAGATTTTATGTTCAATAGCTGACCAAAATGCTCATTCGGGGAGTAAAATAAACAATACGCAATAAGATTCTGATTTTAGAAGTTAATGAAACTCGAACAGTGGACATATGTATACTTGAGAACGTACTGTTTATATAAAAAGAATGAAATACCCACACTTGTTTGTTGTGCAAGGTTCCAGTAGTAGACCCAGTTGAATTTTGGGGACAAAATTCTTTTAACGGGGTGATACTGTGAGAACCCTCACAAAATCAGATTAGTCACCGATGACCATTGACCCGATACTTGAATTACACCCCCAGTCTGGATTATATTTTTAATTGCTCATTTTGAATATAACCTAAGTTAGTTAAATAATAAATGATATTTAAACTATATGTTATATGTTAATTATACACTTTAATGGTTATCCTAAAACTAAATGAATTACAAACTAACCCAAGTTTAATAAATAATAAAAGTGAGTTACAAAAAAAAAAATAATAATAATAATAATAATAATAATAAAATAAATAAATAAATAAATAAAATAAACTCAATCCTAATAAAATGGGCCTTCCCCATTTTTTTAGCCCAAAATCATGACAAAATCAATTAAAATTAAAGGCCTTTATGACCTCCCTAATTAAACCCACGCTCCCCCCCCCCCCTAAACTCAAGGATATACACGGTTCTCGGCTATTCTAAATACTAATTTGGATACATGATCACATTATTATTTACCTATACCATTAGGTCATAGAATTATATGTGCATCTATTTATGTAATTGCTTATGTTCTCATTCATATGAGAATTTAACTTTAATAAGGGATTGTTTCTGGTGGATTATTTTATGAGATGATAGGACGATTGATTCCTACATGGCTTAGAGTGAGACCTTAAGCATTAACTGCAAGGTTTTCTAATATTTCTATTTGAGGCATTCACAATTTGATTCCGGATTATGTTGCATTGCTTGGGATATTTTGCCCAGTTTGGGAGACTATTTGGGTTTATTATATGACTATGTAGTTGTGGAATCGAATGACTGTGATACAAGTTCCCTACTTGCATTAGGTGTCTTCATGACATTAGTATGCAAGCCTGAGTACACCGCATTCTTAGCCAATGATTCAAATTACATCATCAGTTAACCTTGGAATAACCACTAGCCAGCGTAATAGAAATTAGTGGATTTGCCACATGGTTAGGGCCTTGGAAACTACAAGTAGGATAGTTGGACTCATAAGAAAGCGTATACTTTCTGTTGGATTATTTGTGTTGACCGTGATGACAGTGTTGCTTAGTTGTTAGTGTTTCGGAGATGGTGCTAAATTAGATAAGTCAAAATCTGTTGGTCAAAATTTGTACAAGTGAAACATTTCCTTGGAAACCTTATAAAGAATAATGAATCCATTTTTACTTAATGTTTAAATGCACTTGAAAACCTAAAGAAAATTTCCCAGTCGATCCTTTTTATTGATCCCATTCAAGTGGTGTAAAGGAAGTGCAATGATGGATTAAAAAGGATGATTTGTGAAGGGTGACAAGGGCTAAACCCATCTGTGTTGATCGTGTATATTCTGAGTTCAAGAAGGATAGTTTTGGTTCGAATAGGATAGTTCTTTCGGGGTAAATTCTAGTCACTTGTTCTTGGTTCCTGTCCATTCGACATTTTTCTTGGTTCCTATTTCAGTCACCATTGTTCTTGGCTCCTATTTCAGTCGACATTGTTCTTGTTTCTTGTTCAGTCGACACAAAGGTACCTCTATCCTTAATCTTGTTTCCTCTCGACACATGTCCATAAAAGGTTGATAACATGTAATCCAAAACAGTTGGGTCGACCTAATAAGAATACAAAAGAAAGGGGTTATATGATCACATGAAATCATGGAAATGGATTGCAAAATATATCGAGTTTATTTCTTGTTTTTGTTTCTGAATCCGTAGCAGCTATACATCTTAAATCTAGACATTAAACATATTTTTTCTCTCCTAAATCAACCTAAAACTGACGTAAAACAAGCCCTAAAAATCTGTTGTATTTGATCATTAAAATGGCAGCCGAAAAGAGAAACCCTAGGATGTTTATTAACTTGAAATCTATGATTTTATGTGGAAGTTTCTATTTTGTTTTGGCTCGGGGTGATGGTGTGACCTTGGTATGAACATTTGAACATGTTAAGATTATAGTTAAATGCAGGTCTTATGTTATTTAAAGGTCACATGGGCGTTTGTATAGGTAAACATGTCATTCAATGGTCTAAAATGGAATTCCGAACTGGGCAGTTTTGGAAACCTGAATATGTGTGCATTATAACTTGAGTTTTATAAGTGGTTAATATTGGATTTTTCGTTGTAAACCTAGTTTAAGGTCTTAGATAAGTTCTCCAATTGGTTTGGAATGAATTGGAATCGTATTGATCATGTTTATGAATTTATAGGATCATATGTCAAACCTGAGTTTTGGGAACTCAAACATCAGTCGGTGTTTCTGAATTTTCATTTTCAAACCATAATGAACTGGGAGCTCTCCATTTACAAGAATGATATTTAGTTTATATGTGACTTCCTGGAAATTTTATGGATTTTATGAAGTATTGAAATGGGTATACTGAATGCAAACTTTCTGTATATAGGTGCAGTTAAGTTTCTGAATAGGTCTGGTAAAGATGAATTTTAAACAGTACTTGTGATGGGTAATAAAATCTATAAAAATTTGTGAAGGGACTTCACTGAGATAGGAATTACTGAGAATTAATTCAGAATTTTCTGAGTTGAGTTATTAGGTATGAAAAATCATAAGAATGGGGTTTAAATTCACTAATATGTACTAGTTAACTGATATAATAGGCGTTGTGGGTGGTCAGAAAACTTGGGTTATATGTGTCAAAAAGGAAGGGATGTGCATGTATTTATTCGGGTATACATAAGGCTGAGATCATGGTCGAGTGTGAGTAGTTATGGCGTTAAATATAGGGCTGTGAAAACTGGATTTGTACGTGTAAAATGGGAAAGGTTAGGGTGTCTTGGTGTTGTTATTTCATGTGAATAAAAGGGTGAAATTGTGTGTGTCGAATGGGCTGATTATGGTGTGCTAAATGGTGTCAAGTATAAGAGTTGTAACACAATGAAAATTAGGGTTGAATTACTACTTATAAAAAAATATTTTTGGGCACTGCAAATTCTTGCAAACTAATATGGAATTGGACAAAGACTGGAGATAAAGCGACTGATCTTTCCTTCCTAGATAGATACTTAATAACTTGGTAAAAATTTCTCACATACATCATAATGGGATTATTTCGTAACTTCAAATTGTGAAAATTTTCCTCAATCTTATCTATGTAATCTTGTGGACAAAATTTCTTTCTCATCGCTTTTGCTCATATACGACACACCTACTTTGAGTACCTCAGCCCTTCTTCAGTAATCTCACCAATTAAAACTGCTAATGCCTACTTGTTGTTTTTGTTTTGGGGCAACCCACCAAAATTATGCTTACACCATCAAATCTAATCACTCGATAGTTGAAACTGGATCTCATATTCCATTAATAGTATTTACCTTGGTGTATAAGTTTTGACACACATTGGTGTGCAAATTCGATTTCTAGTCCTTTCATTTTAACATTGGCCTTCATTGGGTTCTTCATTCAAGCATTGAATTAGTTGCATCAAGGGCAACTGGTGTAGCTCACTCAATTATAATTAATTAGGTCGTTGGATCTTGGTTACCAGCTTCATTAGCGAACTCTTCATCCTGACTCACTTGCAAGAACTTCTTTTCTTTGTTAGAACATTCTCGATTTTTGTGGTTATCGTGGATTGAGCCTCAAGAAATGCATACCAATGATTAACTGATTATCAGTCCATAAGATTTTATATTTAATAGCTGACCAAAATGCTCATTCAGGGAGTCAAATAAACTATACGCAATAAGATTCTGATTTTAGAAGTTAATGAAGCTCGAACAGTGGACATATGTATACTTGAGAACGTACTGTTTATATAAAAAAAATGAAATACCCGCACTTGTTTGTTGTGCAAGGTTCCAGTAGTAGACCCAGTTGAATTTTGGGGACAAAATTCTTTTAACGGGGTGATACTTTGAGAACCCTCACAAAATCATATTAGTCAACGATGACCATTGACCCAATACTTGAATTACACCCCAAGTTTGGATTATATTTTTACTTGCTCATTTTGAATATAACCTAAGTTAGTTAAATAATAAATGATATTTAAACTATATGTTATATGTGAATTATACACTTTACTGATTATCCTAAAACTAAATGAATTACAAACTAACCCAAGTTTAGTAAATAATAAAAGTGAGTCACAAAAAAAATAATAATAATAAAAATAATAACAATAAATAAAATAAAATCAATCCTAATAAAATCGGCCTTCCCCATTTTTTTTAGCCCAAAATCATGACAAAATCATGACAAAATCAATTAAAATTAAAGGCCTTTATGTCCTCCCTAATTAAACCCACGCTCCTCCCCCTAAACTCTAGAATATACTCGGTTCTCCTAATCCCCTCCCCCCTTCATCCATACGAAACAGGAAAAAAATATACATTCAAGCTGCTACTCTTCTATCAATCCAATTATTCGAAGGCCTTGTTGTTGTGATCGTGAACCTTAAAAGTGTTGCTGAGGGTGTATGATCGTGTGTTCTTGGTGGTATTCGTGAGTTAGGGTTTGATTGTGAGGCTCTATTCTTGTTCCTTCCCTTGTTCGATCCATCACAAGGTATACCTTATCTTTGCCTCTTTAAATTAACCACATGAAATCATAACCGTATGCGCCTTATGTATGGACTATTTGTGTGTCATTCTTTTATAGCCTAAGATACAACTTAAGAAGCCCTAGAATTAATTAATGCTTGATTAGGGTTCATAAGAGGTTTAAGGAACTGTTTTCTGTCTCAACTGCATGCTGATCAGAAATGTAGTTCGGGTTTAGAGGGTCATAAATTGATGATGACAACGTGTTTTTGTAAGATTTTTGAGCCTAAAACTAAGTTTAGGTTGTGTACTATCTTCATATAAAATTTCATAATTTTTGGAGGTGGGAAAGATGACTTTTTGATTTTTAGAACAATAGATGTCAATCCTGAGTTTAGGAGTCTGGAAATTCATCTGGTGTTTTTGAATTTAATTTCCAAACAGTGAGGAATTAGGAGGTCTACTTTTACTGGTAGTATATTTAGGATATAAGGGACTTACTAGAATTTTTAAAGAATTTTATAAAGGGTTCTTATGGGGTAGCCAAATGCAAACTTTCTGGGTGTCTGTGCAGTTATATTTTCTGGGCAGGTCAGGGAAAAACGATTTTTGAAAGGGTACTATAACTTTGATATAAAATCTGAGAAAATTACAGTAAGTGTCCAACATGTATAGGTATCTGTGATAAAAAAAAACTTAGCTTCCCAGTAGACACTTAAGTATGGTTTAAAATTCATAAATATCAGAACTAGAATGGGATAAAAATATGAGCTATCTTTCAAGTAAGGATTTAGTGTAACCTAACTCCATATAAGGTGTTTTGACCTAAATTACAATTGTAAAGTTAATATGGATACTCTTAAACATATGTTAACCTAATCTCCGTAATGAAACCCTAATCACAAATAATGAATGGTAATAAGTAATTAAGAATCCGTTATGACATTGAATGAGCTAATAAGTATATTATGAACCCTATATCCGTGTAGATTCGTAGAAGAAGGCATGACGTTGTGTTTCCGAGTGTGCTTTCATTTGCATTGATTTCTAAGATTAATGCTTGGACTTGTCACCTTGTCTCGTCCGCTTCAAGGTGAGTATTCATGGCCCCACTTTTACTTATACTTTTCCTTGGGGGAAAATGATACTCAAATTTATTTCAAGTTTTATGCCGTGCCTAAATGTTTGCTTTATTACTTTTGGACAATGTTGTGTGTATATAATTGCGTTAGGTGCACTAGTGGTTTTGCAGTGTGGTATATTCTGTGTGGGACTTTCTGGGATATATATTTCGGAGATGAAGATTTGTAGATAAAGAGTGTGGTGGTTTAAATGGGTGGTTACCTGACTAGCCAATGGGTGGTTACCTGACTAGCCAATGGGTGGTTACCCTGATTAGCTCGATGGGTGGCTACCTGATTAGCCCGATGATTATGATATAACTGCTTGCCCTATGCTTTATTATTATTATTTGCACACTTTTCCTATTTATATATCATGCACGGTAAATCTGGTTTTATTTACTTTAAAACTACGAACTCACCAACTTTATGTTGACATTTTAGAGTATCATTTTCAGGTGATCGATGGTTGTATTTTGAAGGAATATGCATATTGAAGTCATACATTGTTCTCATATTAAAGACCGAGTGATTTGTCCAAGACCTTTTTCTAAAGACTTAAATTTGATAAGATTAAGACTTGTGTTTTCATTATCCAGTTTTGTATTAAAAATATTATTGTAACAATTGTAACTTATTTCCTAAATCAATTATGGTGTTGTTCTACTAACTTATGCGATGTTACATTTTCATTGCACCTCGTGTTTCCGCTCTTAGCGGGGTATGACACCAAGTACATGAAATCGTAGTTGGACCAAGTCCGTAGAATCGTAATTTGGACCGAGTCCATAGAATTGTAATTTAGACCAAGTCCTTGCATCGTGGGTTACGTTGTTAGGTATGAATTTCGATTTTTCTTTTTCTAGATTTGCTTGAGGGAAAGCAAATTTCAAGTGTGGGGGAATTTGATAACGCTCAAATTGTACATGTTTTTAGGAGCGTTATCGTGGATTTTATGCATATATATTGATCACTTTTATGAACTTATGGTACTTAATGAAGTATAATTTCTATTTTAGGTTCATGGAAGCTCACGACAAAGAAAACCAAGAAAAAGACGAAGAAACGATCAATAAACGAAGATTTATGCATATACGAAGAATTCCCGACAAAAGCGAGTCTCTTGGAGTATATTCGAGAAGATAAAGTCATGAAGTTGTCACTCCAAAGACTCAAAAATAAAGCACAAGAGGGAAAATGAGAAAAGAAATGAAGAGAAGAAGCTAAAACGAAGAAATAATGGAAGACTCGTTCCCGACACACCTCCACCATTTTGGCCATAATTTGAGTATACGAACTCGGATTTAGATGATTCAAGCGGCCACGGAACCGGGAGAGAAGGATCTAAAACTTTCGAGATTATCATTTCTTGTGAAAATGCTCCATCCGATCGGTATTGGCCCGCAACCGATTCGGATGGAGCTAACTTTTTCATCCATCCGATCGGTATGGTCCCGTATCTGATCGGATGGACCAATCTGACCTTCCCAAGTTATTTTTAATGCATTATTAAGTGTCATTAAGCCCCAAGCCCGATCACTTACCTCCATTTACTCTATTTCCTGGTATTTTATGACACTTAGTGCCCAAGTTTCATACTTAGAGGCTAAGGGTTGATTTCTACTATATATATGAGTGCTTAGTCTTGGTTTTCATTGTGAAATTCTACCCTCCACCCTTAAGGACGAATTTTCACCAACTTGTCTCTCCCAAAAGACCACCAACCTCTGCCATTTTTAGAAGAAGGCTCAAACACATGGAAGAAGGTGTTGGGTATTATTTTCCGGCTTGGTAGAAAGCGTATAGTTGATTGGAGGCTTGAAGGTTGCTATAAATCCTTTTCCTTTGCCTATTGTAATTCATACTTTGGGTAAACCTTGTTACATTTATATTTCATGATGTTTATGATTACCATGATTGTTGAATCTTTGTGTTTGATTGAAATAACCATGGAATAGTTTTGTATACTTGTTTGGATATTATGATAACTTGTGATAAAGGGATGTTTGGATATTTGTAGTGTTTGTTTGGAATATGATGATAACATCATATTTGGTTAAATTGGAACTTGTCTTGTTTATTGTCTTGATTAATCATTGTTGAGTCTAAATGTCGAAAGGTTTCTCAATATTGGTTGATTTCAATTCATTAGTCGACGAATGTTTTGGTCTTGTACTTTGTGACGATTGTATGAGAAACTTAACAAACATAACAAGTGAAAGTTTAATTTAGATTAAGGGTCGAAAGGCATCTTTTGAATATGTGTTCTAATCATTTTTCAAGTAAATGGAACTTCACGAATTAATAACATCAAAGTCTAAAGTTCAAAAGGATTCTTTCTTGTTATAGGCATAAGGCTCATGACATGACTATTTGATTGAAGCTTATACATATTTGATTTATAAAACACTAAATTATTATTGGTTCTAAAGGTCATAAGGATTACTTTTGATAATATGTTTTCCAAACTAACCATCCTAATATCCATGTGATCATTTGTCCAAACATGTATGTTGTAAAACCCTAAAATCCTAAAACATGTTAAAAGACCAAAATGCCCCTACAATCTAAAACTATGATTAATATGTTTATAAAAGTACCAAAAAAGCTCCAAACTTTAAGAGATGATCAAGAAATGAAATAAAACAAATTTCTTTACCCCATTTGACATTTTTGTGAAGTACCAAAATTATTTGAACACATATAGGGACCGAAAATTTGTCTAGCATATTAAAACATTTATTATAAACTTTATAATATAACTAATATGCATTTAAATGTAAAATAAATATGGTAATTAATCTAAAATTAAAAATATGATTTGGTCCAAGGGATAACCGAAATTTTACAGCCCATGATCCCAAAAATCACGGCACATCACTTATGATTGCTAACAATTCCATCAAACCCTAAAATACTATTGCCGACAAAAGAGAAAAACACACAAAAATCCTTAAAACCTCCATACGATTTTCTGGAACTCCAAGATTATTTTTCACGTGTTCTACATCATCTAAAGGAGCTGAGAAAAATACTTTTCGAATTGTTTGTGGCCTGGTTCGATCGTGGTGATAGTTTCCTTGTCGCATGAACAAAACTAAGTTAAATTCGTTCATAATTAATCCGACCTTTGTAAAATTCGTTTCTCATTTTTCCTGGGTTCCTTACATCATATATGATCTGTGAAAAATGTTGGAATCAAGTCATGCAAGGTTTAGGTGGTCGAATGGATTTAAAATGTGTAAAATGGATTAATTATGGAAAACATGCTAAACGATTTTTCTGGGTTTCCTTGCTAATTTTTATGAGTTACTTGATCATGGTATAAGCTGGGAAAAATGCTAATTCGAATTATGGAGACTTGTGTTAATTGTTTTGGATTTAAATCATTAAAAAGGGTGTAAATTCTAATATATAGAAAACGAATTTTCTGGGTATCTAATTTATTTTTCCTGGGTTCCTTAGGCATCATATGATCTCAGAAAAATACCCATTCGAATTTTTGAAGCCCATGTAAGTCGTGGCTAATTATTTTACAAACCGGATTTTTTGGAAAATAAGAATAAAAGGGAAAATAAATCGAGGAAGCTAGGGTTAGGGTTTCTTAGATTAGATCTGGTCATTTAATGTGTTTTTAAGGATGTTTCAATGATTGGATATGATGGGAGAATTTAGGGCTTAGTTTGTGTAAATAAAAGGTATACGATTTATGTTTTAAAAGTAGAGGGGGTGTTTTGTAAATTATGAAACCTATGGGATATTTTTGTAAGGTGTCTTGGATCTGGGTACAAATACAGAAAATATTTTATAAGGGTCTCATGTGTTAATTTTGTATTTAAAAGGTTTATTTTGTTAATTAAATAAAGTATAATTTGAATTATTTAATAATTAAATGGAGGGACTAAAAATGTAATTTATGGAAACTTAAGGTTGATTTGAGTAATAAAATATATTCAGGGGGTTATGTGTAATTTTGGTAATTTAATGGCTTAATATGTAATTATTAATAATTAAAGGTTGAAATTGTAAATTAAAGGGCTAAATATGTAACTTTGATAACTTGAGGGACTTGATGTGTAAATTATGAATATTTAAGGGTACATTCGTATATCATGTTAAAATAAGTGTACATTGTGTAAAATTGGGAAATTGAGGGTTTAATGTGTAATTATGAATATTTGAAGGTTTAAAGTGTAACTTTTGTAATAAAGGGGTGTAAAGTGTAAATTGTGAAATCTTAAGGACCAAATGTGTAAATATGATAAAAGATACCTTATTTCCATAATAATGATTTAACTAAGTTATGTTACTCCATATTATTAAAAATGGAAACTTTCTAAAAGTGGAAACTTACTAAATATGGAAACCTGCTAAAAATAGAAAGTTACTAAAAATGGAAAAGCAATTAATTAAGAATGATTTGTAATTCCCTTCTACTCCTTTAGGTGTGAAGAAGGAGAGACTTTGAGCTATCCCCATATCCTGTGTTTATATTCTGTTTGTGCTTTCGTCATAAGGTACAGATACTCTGCCTTTTTCAGTAAGGGTTCTTATATTCTATACATTGATTTTGAGTTATGATTCAGTTAAGATTTCCCAAGCCATTGCTATGTTCCCTTTGAGTGAACCTTTGATATTCCTCTTGATTATGATCTGAGCTTCGTTTATCTGACCTATGCTTTTGCCAAGTTGCTCTAAAGTTCTGAACTATCCTTGTGAGAAACTAAGATTTTGAAATGGTTTACTAAACTAAGGTTTTGAACTACTTGTTTTGAACTATCTTTTATGAAGACTATTTTAATGACTATCTTTATGAAACCAATTTAAAGACCATTTTAATTAAATACTTTGATTAAGCTTTCTAAAATGAATCTTTTGAATAAAGACTTTGAAGATGAACCCTTTGATAAAGACTTTGAACTTTAATTAAGATCCCCTTTGTTTTTAAAACTATGATATGAACTTCGGAAGACCTTGGTGAACCACTCTGTTATGAACTCTTCGATATGAACCCTTTTCTATGGACCTTGTGATATGACTTTGAGATGCACCTTTTGATATATGATCTTTTGTGATGACTTTGAGACCTGACTCTTAGTTTGATACCCGAGCCATTTTATGTTACCTAGCCAGGAAGGTAACCTGGCCATGTCCGTGATGCACCACTGGCATGACTCCCGTGTGGGGGAGTGATTTCTCACACCGTCCCTTTTATGATTATCTGCCATGGCTACTATGATTTTGGGATGACTTTGAGTTTGGGGGCGTATGGGTTGCAATCCTAGATTTGTATGTTTAGTGGATTTAACTATGACTTTGAGTTATGACTTTGAGGTGACTGGTACTGTGTGCAATACATGCCTTTCATATTTCTGGGAGCTGATCACTCCACCCTTTTGATACATGAGGACACCCCTCATATTATCTGGTTGCCTAAGAGGTATCCCCTCTGATTGTGAGATTATGACTTTGAGACTATGATGTTGAGATTATGACTTTGAGTTTCTGGGCTCGTGGTAGATGACTATCCTACTCTTCTCTTATTATCCATTTATTTCTTTTATACCTTATGACATTCCCATTGCCCATACTATATTTTCTGTTTCGTTATTCTTTGCTTTGTATATGTATCTGTTCACTGAGCTTTTTAAGCTCAGCCGCACGTTTTCTTTTCGTGTGCGGCAGGTAATAAGCAGGACGACGGGTTTGGGTATGAGTGAAGAGACTTTTGGATTTAGAAGACTTTGATAGTGTTCTGAAGTAGAGACCATTAGAAGGAGTTGCTTTTGCAGACTTAGTGTTTAGTTTTGTTTCCGTTGTAACCATGTAAATTTCAGAATTTCATTTGTAACCTTTGAGAATTTCTGTATTATTTGAAATGTATGCTTTGTTTGATCTGATGTGAAACCATTAGTGTGACATCTTTACCCTTATTGGGTTGGGGTGTTACAATTATGGTATCAGAGCGACAGGCTGCGATTTCGTAATACATTTACCCTTGACCTGTGTAAGTTAGGACCATTAAGCTTTCCCTGTAGGCACTCGTAAGTCAACCTTGAAGATTGCTTTAGGATTTCCCATAGGAACCTAAGTTTTGACCGGTGAGGAATGGGTAGACTATAAGGCATTTGTTTAAGCATCATTGCTTCCGTATCACTCTGATTCGTGCCTTGCTTTTGGTTAGATCCTGTTGATACCACTTCTGGAAAGTGAAAACTTATGCTTTGCACCACCTAAGTTTGGAACCTGATTAAATCTTGAAGGCATTGAGAATTTCATAATAATGACCTGACACTATTTGATCCTTATCTTCAAATCCCTTTTGTAAATCCTTTTGATAATGACCCGCATTTCACTCTGATTCTTTTGTTAATCACTTTGACGCCTCTTCAGGCATTCCGAGAACCTCTATGGCGATGACGTACTGGATATGTTTTGCTATTTGATAAGTATCTATGAAGTTTCCGACACTATTGATTTCGTTTTACCTATCTCTGTCCTTATGAGAAGTCTTATGGTGTTTAACCATGAGTATAAGAATGTTTTCTTCCTCACTTCTAAGGATATAGCTTTGATTTGCGAACCGTTTTTCTTTGAATAGTTAACTTCGATTTTATTCTGACAAGGAAATTGTGGAATGATCAGTCAAATATTGACAACTACCCTTCTATGTCTCACCTTTAACGTTTGCAACAATTTTGAACTCCCTACTACGATTTCTGATCGTTAAACCCTTTGCCATCACTATTACTCTAGAGACTCGTGTGTTACGTTTGCGGTTATAAAGTTATCTTAGAAACCATTTCGTACACCAATAAATGAACCTCATCGTAGAAGCCTTTTGGCACCTTGAGTTTTCTGAACATGAACCTTGTATTGAACGTTATTTGGCACCCTGAACTTCTTGAACATAATCCCTGTTGGACCGTCAAGTTTTTCCACCGGAGTATGAAGTAAGATTTGACATGATACCGAGAGATTCTAGTCACTAAACGAAGATGTCTTTCGGATCATACTAATTGACTGGAGCAACCGGGAAGAGCAGCAACCGAAGACCAGGAAGTGAGTTTACTTAAGTGTATCTTCTGGGCATGTTTTAGTTTTGTTCGCGATAAAGAGGAATGATGACTGGAGATATGTATGGAAGCTGAACCGTATTGCTGTAGGAGCCAATATTCCTCCACCCTGGAACGATTATGTGTTTTGTGTAAATTCAAAGCGCGAAGTTTCCTTTCTGATGAATTGATACTATTCTTGAAATCGCCTTCCGTATTCGTAAACGACTGCCATGACGGTTAATGACGCTAATAGTATTAGCTAAAGCTCTGACGATCTTGGTGAATTTGATAGATGATATTTCTCATGAGTACTGGGCATATGGTCATTGTATGACTTAATGGTACATTCGGAGACGAGGAAGAACATGAAAAATCATTTTGAACCTTGTTAGAGATTTGAGGATCATTTGTGTATTCTGAGAGATTGATGTTGGTTGAGACAACGGTGTTCCTTGCCTGACCTGGAGTTGACGACAACGGAGACTACCCGAAGAGTGGAGACATTCCTTACAAGACAGAAGTGTTGGCGATGCAGAAGAAGAAATTCTAGTCAAGATGGCGAACCTGGAGCTGATGAAGACATGCAGTCCCACTTCCCTATTCATCTTAGTTGTACTGAGATGAATTGAGAGCGGAAGCAGACTGGATGATGGAGAGATTTAAAGACCGTGCCAGAAATCCACGTTGCTCCATCACATTCCAAAAAGAACTGCAGGAGGCTCGACGACCCAGACACAAGTTTCCGACCTTGGTTTCATTTCCCGATTGAGGGACAGACGAAGACAGACTAACAGGACTTGAAGAGATTGGAGGTGTTGAATGAGCGGAATCGGGAAACAGACCCTTCATGTTTGGAAGATTAGATTTTATGAAGGCCGAAGTTCTTGAAGATTAATAAGATCCTTGATGATTTAAGTTTCCTAGAAGCATTTCAGTTCGTGTTTATTTTTCGTATGTTCGGTGATAGCTTTGTTTGAGAGATTTTGGCGAGTTGTGGAAGATATGATACTGGTGACGGCGTACCTCACTTCTGCTAGGCAATCTGGGATTTTGATACTCTTGCGAATAGTTTTGTTTTCTCTCTTGACTGTGACAATTGTTTTGTTGACCTCTGAGACTGTAGAAATACTAGGTGGATTAAGATAAGTGGTTTTGATTACGATTTGAGATAAAGTATGACCATCATGAGGGCATGTTTATATTATGCCAGTATTATGACGTCTGGCCAACGTGATAATACTTACATCATATAACGTGCACTTGTTATGGGCATAGGATATCTCGGGATGTACCTTAGAAGTTAAGAATTGGAACTCCGTTGGATTATCCGTAATTAGTGAGACTTTAGGTTCATTCTACCTATGCGTTTAATCTGCTTTCATCGTTATACGACTGGATGCGTTTGGATACTCGACACGCGTTTGTTGACCTTTGTACTCCCGATAAGAATCTTAGGTTCTGTGTAGAACTCTCTACCGTCTGTTGCTGTCAGTATTGATTCGATCTGTCAATATTAAAAAGTACTCCAACATTTTGCTATATGTACGTTTCGCATCCGTTGATTATGTTTCATTATGACCTGCTATGAGTGATTGAGGTTTTGGATTTTGAGGAGCAAAACCTGTTTGTTTATGAGAACACCTATGAAAGGTTATACTGAAGACGAGACTATTTGAGAATCCGAAGAGGTTGAAACCATATACTATTCCCATGTTCGCTACAATTCGATACGTTTTCATCTGATTTGATTATTCCTATTCCACGGACGAAAATCCGTCAGTCCTGCATCTTCCCTGAACCCCTTCTGATGAGATACGTTTATCATCCATTACGCTTAATATATCATTCTTTTGATGTGAATCCTGAGCGTTATGTCTTTTTGAGAAAACCGAAATTATTTGATCGGCAAGATTGAGTCATGAGAAAATACTTGGTTTGGAAGAACCTGCTCGAGCGTGAAAATGTTTTGTCGATCGTTTGCAACTTGCTACGACTTCGTTTAACTTTACGACTTCAAATTTCAAGGACGAAATTTTTCTGTTAGAGGGGAAGAGTTGTAAAACCCTAAAATCCTAAAACATGTTAAAAGACCAAAATGCCCCTACAATCTAAAACTATGATTAATATGTTTATAAAAGTACCAAAAAAGCTCCAAACTTTAAGAGATGATCAAGAAATGAAATAAAACAAATTTCTTTACCCCATTTGACATTTTTGTGAAGTACCAAAATTATTTGAACACATATAGGGACCGAAAATTTGTCTAGCATATTAAAACATTTATTATAAACTTTATAATATAACTAATATGCATTTAAATGTAAAATAAATATGGTAATTAATCTAAAATTCAAAATATGATTTGGTCCAAGGGATAACCGAAATTTTACAGCCCATGATCCCAAAAATCACGGCACATCACTTATGATTGCTAACAATTCCATCAAACCCTAAAATACTATTGCCGACAAAAGAGAAAAACACACAAAAATCCTTAAAACCTCCATACGATTTTCTGGAACTCCAAGATTATTTTTCACGTGTTCTACATCATCTAAAGGAGCTGAGAAAAATACTTTTCGAATTGTTTGTGGCCTGGTTCGATCGTGGTGATAGTTTCCTTGTCGCATGAACAAAACTAAGGTAAATTCGTTCATAATTAATCCGACCTTTGTAAAATTCGTTTCTCATTTTTCCTGGGTTCCTTACATCATATATGATCTGTGAAAAATGTTGGAATCAAGTCATACAAGGTTTAGGTGGTCGAATGGATTTAAAATGTGTAAAATGGATTAATTATGGAAAACATGCTAAACGATTTTTCTGGGTTTCCTTGCTAATTTTTATGAGTTACTTGATCATGTTATAAGCTGGGAAAAATGCTAATTCGAATTATGGAGACTTGTGTTAATTGTTTTGGATTTAAATCATTAAAAAGGGTGTAAATTCTAATATATAGAAAACGAATTTTATGGGTATCTAATTTATTTTTCCTGGGTTCCTTAGGCATCATATGATCTCATAAAAATGCCCATTCGAATTTTTGAAGCCCATGTAAGTCGTGGCTAATTATTTTACAAACCGGATTTTTTGGAAAATAAGAATAAAAGGGAAAATAAATCGAGGAAGCTAGGGTTAGGGTTTCTTAGATTAGATCTGGTCATTTAATGTGTTTTTAAGGATGTTTCAATGATTGGATATGATGGGAGAATTTAGGGCTTAGTTTGTGTAAATAAAAGGTATACGATTTATGTTTTAAAAGTAGAGGGGGTGTTTTGTAAATTATGAAACCTATGGGATATTTTTGTAAGGTGTCTTGGATCTGGGTAAAAATACAGAAAATATTTTATAAGGGTCTCATGTGTTAATTTTGTATTTAAAAGGTTTATTTTGTTAATTAAATAAAGTATAATTTGAATTGTTTAATAATTAAATGGAGGGACTAAAAATGTAATTTATGGAAACTTAAGGTTGATTTGAGTAATAAAATATATTCAGGGGGTTATGTGTAATTTTGGTAATTTAATGGCTTAATATGTAATTATTAATAATTAAAGGTTGAAATTGTAAATTAAAGGGCTAAATATGTAACTTTGATAACTTGAGGGACTTGATGTGTAAATTATGAATATTTAAGGGTACATTCGTATATCATGTTAAAATAAGTGTACATTGTGTAAAATTGGGAAATTGAGGGTTTAATGTGTAATTATGAATATTTGAAGGTTTAAAGTGTAACTTTTGTAATAAAGGGGTGTAAAGTGTAAATTGTGAAATCTTAAGGACCAAATGTGTAAATATGATAAAAGATACCTTATTTCCATAATAATGATTTAACTAAGTTATGTTACTCCATATTATTAAAAATGGAAACTTTCTAAAAGTGGAAACTTACTAAATATGGAAACCTGCTAAAAATAGAAAGTTACTAAAAATGGAAAAGCAATTAATTAAGAATGATTTGTAATTCCCTTCTACTCCTTTAGGTGTGAAGAAGGAGAGACTTTGAGCTATCCCCATATCCTGTGTTTATATTCTGTTTGTGCTTTCGTCATAAGGTACAGATACTCTGCCTTTTTCAGTAAGGGTTCTTATATTCTATACATTGATTTTGAGTTATGATTCAGTTAAGATTTCCCAAGCCATTGCTATGTTCCCTTTGAGTGAACCTTTGATATTCCTCTTGATTATGATCTGAGCTTCGTTTATCTGACCTATGCCTTTGCCAAGTTGCTCTAAAGTTCTGAACTATCCTTGTGAGAAACTAAGATTTTGAAATGGTTTACTAAACTAAGGTTTTGAACTACTTGTTTTGAACTATCTTTTATGAAGACTATTTTAATGACTATCTTTATGAAACCAATTTAAAGACCATTTTAATTAAATACTTTGATTAAGCTTTCTAAAATGAATCTTTTGAATAAAGACTTTGAAGATGAACCCTTTGATAAAGACTTTGAACTTTAATTAAGATCCCCTTTGTTTTTAAAACTATGATATGAACTTCGGAAGACCTTGGTGAACCCTTGTTATGAACTCTTCGATATGAACCCTTTTCTATGGACCTTGTGATATGACTTTGAGATGCACCTTTTGATATATGATCTTTTGTGATGACTTTGAGACCTGACTCTTAGTTTGATACCCGAGCCATTTTATGTTACCTAGCCAGGAAGGTAACCTGGCCATGTCCGTGATGCACCACTGGCATGACTCCCGTGTGGGGGAGTGATTTCTCACACCGTCCCTTTTATGATTATCTGCCATGGCTACTATGATTTTGGGATGACTTTGAGTTTGGGGGCGTATGGGTTGCAATCCTAGATTTGTATGTTTAGTGGATTTAACTATGACTTTGAGTTATGACTTTGAGGTGACTGGTACTGTGTGCAATACATGCCTTTCATATTTCTGGGAGCTGATCACTCCACCCTTTTGATACATGAGGACACCCCTCATATTATCTGGTTGCCTAAGAGGTATCCCCTCTGATTGTGAGATTATGACTTTGAGACTATGATGTTGAGATTATGACTTTGAGTTTCTGGGCTCGTGGTAGATGACTATCCTACTCTTCTCTTATTATCCATTTATTTCTTTTATACCTTATGACATTCCCATTGCCCATACTATATTTTCTGTTTCGTTATTCTTTGCTTTGTATATGTATCTGTTCACTGAGCTTTTTAAGCTCAGCCACACGTTTTCTTTTCGTGTGCGGCAGGTAATAAGCAGGACGACGGGTTTGGGTATGAGTGAAGAGACTTTTGGATTTAGAAGACTTTGATAGTGTTCTGAAGTAGAGACCATTAGAAGGAGTTGCTTTTGCAGACTTAGTGTTTAGTTTTGTTTCCGTTGTAACCATGTAAATTTCAGAATTTCATTTGTAACCTTTGAGAATTTCTGTATTATTTGAAATGTATGCTTTGTTTGATCTGATGTGAAACCATTAGTGTGACATCTTTACCCTTATTGGGTTGGGGTGTTACATATGTTCTTTGTGTGATTGTTCTTATATTGCTTTTCTTGTTGGTTTGATCCGTGACAATCATAACCATTGTTGGGAATTAAATGTTCTGAAGATTAGTGTTGAGAATTAAATGTTCACAAGGTTAGTACTGCTAGTACAACCAAAGGTAATGTTGATGCAAAGAAGGAAAATACTCTAAGTGTCATACTACTGCAAGTGTATTCCATACTACTGCTAGTATTGGAGATTCTACTGCCGCAAGATTCTACTACTAGTGTATCAGATACTGCTATTAGAGTGACTCATACTACTGCTGAACGGATAACTATCGTGTATCCTACTGCTGAATGGATAAGTATGAAAAAGATATTTTGTGTATAAAAGTCAAATATATATGGTAGATAATATCTTTGATAAGTGATCAGTTAACAAGTTGTAAACACAGAACAAGTTGTATCTTAGCTACTGACACACACAAACTAGCAAGTAGACAAATACTCAAGTGTGCATGTGCTTAGATAATATAAAGAGAGAGAAGAGACTGAGTGAGTTGAACATAACAGAAATAATCATCTTTGTAATAGAGATTCAAGGTTTTGTAACCCTAGTGATAGTGAAGATTACTCGTATTATTCTCAATAATATTGAATCGTTTGGTGTAAAAAAAAAAAAAAAAAAAAAAAAAAAGCCCCAATGCTATGTGATCAAGTATAGCACGGTTACACTCTAACAGAGATCAAAGATCCTTGAGGTTTAAACCAAACACGAACCCTAGGCGTCTAAAACAATAACCATACGCCTAGGTTTACACACACACCCCTTTGATGGAGTTACATCTTAACCCATACAAATAATAACAGCCCCTATCCTCTTTATATAATAGAGGAGTAGGGTTTCACAAAGAGATAACTATTAACAATGAATATATTTTATTAAGAAGCTTCCTAAAATATCTTCTGTATCTTCATATCTTTGTAGTTTTCCTCTTTGTCACAAATAGTCCCTCATGTTTCATTCTTCTTATTTTGTATCATCAAATCTATAAAACCCAACAACCATCAACTTGTTACTTGCTTAAACAAACAAACGAAACTTAAGTGCAACCAAGTCTCTTGGGACGACCTTGACTTACCAACCCCAATACTACATATGACTAGGGTATACTTGCCCGAATGTGTTCCTAGTTAATCGATAATTCTTATTTATAAATTTAAAGCTTCGATGGAGCGCATCAAATGTTTACATATTTATGAATAGTAACTAGATATTTATGAATAGTAACTAGATATTTATATATTAGGAGTACAGGTGATGCGCGTGATGTGTCGTTGCGGTTTAGCAGTATTAATGCCTACTCAAGTTTTAAATTTATATTTAGCCGACTTATCAATAACACACACACTTAACGAGCAGTGTACCCGGTCAGTATGAATATAATGGTAAGCAGAGTGTCGATCACTAAGAGTGGAACGTATTATCTAGTTATTCTAATCAGTATTTTAATATCCTAAGTTAGTTATACAACCTAATCTAACGCAAGGGGGTTCAGCCTGAGAGACTAGCACAGTTTGGTTATAATTAAATAGAAAACTAAACTAATGAGCACGGATCAGCGATTAGCACACACGTACACAGATAGATACTCGAGACAATAAGAAGACCTGTCCTGATAATTAAATAGCTTGTCACTTGTTTTATTGCTAGTTTTATATGAAGTGTATATAATTAAACCTTTCTCGTTGGCTCTAATCTTATCGGCGAGTAAAACCCTTAATGATTACTTATGTCTATCCTACTTTTCTAGAGACGCTAGAATAAATAGGCGAGGAAGGGGCATGGCGACCCAAGCAAGACTCAGCTAGACACAGAGGTTATCAATGCACTAATAAAAGTCACCAAAGACATCAACATATAAACTTTAATTAATGGGAAAGCAATATTAAGGGGAGTGCATGATCTTCCGTAGTCACATGACACAAGCCCATCAATCCTGATGAATTAAAGCGTACTAAAACAATAAAACAAAACTATTTAATGAATTGAATACATGCAGGACCTTCTTACAGCTCTTGTATCTTTGTTTGAGGTGTGTCTTGTGCTACTTGGTCGTCTGAATTCGGCTCTAGGGTTATATATATATGGTCTCTTAAATTCGTCTGACCTTGGGGTATTTATAGTTTCTGTCTGAGGGATCGATGCGGTGCATTGAGTTGATAGATGCGGCGCATTGACTTAACTTCGCGTGGGGTCCAAGATTAATATATTCTGGAATATTCGTACACCGTCTTCAGATGCGGCGTAACTTGATCTTTGTATGTGGCGCATGTACTTTAGCTGTCTTGGATTGTAACTGGTGAAATCTTGATAGTGATACGCCGTATGTTAGAAGTATATTGCGGCGTATCTGGAGTAGAACGAGCTTGATCTTCTTCTTTGACCAAAGTTTCATATGCGGCGCATGACAGAATTTCATGCGGCGCATTCTTCGAAGTCAGGCAATGGTCTTCGAATTCATCTAAGTATGATATTGCGTCGTATCTGTTGAGTGAGATACGGCGCATCTTCTGGATTTCAGTAGACTTTTGACATCTCGCTTGTTTTGCTCCATAATTCGTCCAAAATCGCCAAGTTTCACATAATGCTTGTTTTTACCAGAGAATTACTAAAGTAAACATTAATGTATCGATTCTCATATATAATATAATAAAACAAGTCAAATAAATAGGATAAATGATGATAATAAAATGTACTTATTTGAGTTCATCAAATATCCCCCCACTTGAACTTTACTTGTCCCCAAGTAAACCTTAGAATTAAGCATATGAAAATGTATCCTAAAAGATATTAGGATTTATTTTTATATTTAAGCACGTATTCGTTTTGTCATAATCACACAACCAAACACTTAACGAAGTAGAAACCAAAATAATTTTTATTGTAAAACAATTCTAAATCGTTTAGTTGCTTAGTCGTGACGAATATTCTATCATAGGCTTGGCAAGTATACGCATCTCCCCCACTAAAGCCAAGGAGTAACAAGTCTAAAGCAGTAAAAAGGGTTTGTTGGTTAAGGGTTGATCATCCTTTTTAATCTCTATCGATCTCATATTCCAGAAAAGGCGACAAAATTACAAATACATGATCGAATCCACGACCACGATACTTGCAATTGCTCAATTCCTTAACTCGAATGGGCTAAAGATAGGACCAAGTAATCTTCACCAATAATATTATATCAAAAAGGGCGACAAAATCATAAATACATAGCCGAATCCACGACTACGATACTTAAGATTGCTCAAATCCCTAATCTCAATAAATCAAATGTTTGGATGAAGAATGATATAGGGTATGGATAATATTTGGGATACAAATTGGTGTAAAATGAAAAATAAACAAAACAGATAAATTAAAATCCTAAGTGTGGTTAATCACTTTCCCAACCATCCCATGAATAAGACTCATATCATTGAATAACTCACGCTTTAACACTTGAAACACACGCTTTAGGTAGACACGAATTATACTCAACAAAATCTCAATCAAAGAATAACCTTAGTTGGCGTTCCCATAACGGCCAACTCCCATTCAAACCATAAATAAAATATACAACAACAAATAGTGGTGATATCTCCCACTTAATACAAAACTTTACATAAGTTGGTTAAAACAAACTTCCAACTTTTCCTCTTTTTCTTTTTTTCTTTTTTTTTTTTTTTTTTTTTTTTTTTTTTGACATCAACATATATGTGTAAAATTTCACAACTTTTCTATCCACTATTTTTCCGGATAATTTTTCCATACTCTTCATACTTTCAGAAATAACTGTAATAGTGAAAGTAGCAAACACACGAAAAATAAACTAAAAGTTATACAATATTTACTTTCATACCAATTGCATTGTGCAATTTCCCGACCTAACCAAAGATAATGAATTACGCATGCGAACACAGGTAATGTAAGGAAACACACTTTGCCTAAAGAAATTAACCACGTATTTTAATCTACAGGGTAGGCTAAGGTGTAAGGGTGTATCGAAACATTATAACAAAGGTGTAAGAAACGAAAGGAATGGCTCTGAGGGTTTTTCTAGGGGTATCTTACTCTAAAAGTGAGAGTAAACAAAGGGTTTATACGGGGGTTAACTAACCAGTGTAGTTAGTTAATATCACATAACATATAAAGGCTATTTGGGTGTAATCCTAGAAATTTACCAATTTAGACAAGTCAGTCCAATTATATAGATAATACTCATTATGGTGGTCTCGAATAGTATACAAGCCAAGTTCTAAAGTTTACAAGTCACCAGCACACTAAAGTTTTAATATTTTTGAAAGAATAGAGTTATGTGTGCGGTTATGTAATTTAGACTTTAAACAAAAACATGCTAAAAAAAATTAAATTTTGATATATTAAGCGCATTTTAAGCATATTTTGAAAAAGTTTAGGACAAGTAAGTGTTCTAATTCTCCATCCCCCCACTTAAGTTAAACAACGTCCTCGTTGTTTGTGTCAAAGGTTAAAAACTGGAAAATAAAAGAATTAGAACAGAAAAACTCCCCTGAGATTTGCTCGGTATGATCCTCCATTATTCGTATAAGAGCAAAAATCAACTTTCTTGTGGATGAGAACGTTTAAGCTTCATAAATGATGTATCCACAAAAATGCAGGAATCTATAATACCATTTAGACTTTAACACACCTGAGTTAAGAAGGTTCAAACTTGCATAATACATTAGTAGTTAGTAAAAATAAAACCTAAAAAAATTAAACTGTAAATCATCAGGTCAGTTGATGAAGCGAAAAGTGTACCGCTTTTAGGGGGTCATTTAAGCCCTAAATCGTATTTATTTGATCAAATATTGCCCTAAATCGTTCCTTTTGTCATTTTAGGTACTTTGGAGAAGAAATCTGGAAAAGGAAGCATTTTGGACTTTTTTGGAGCATAAAAGTGAAGAAAACGACAAAGTCTACAAAGCTGCTGGAAAAGTACACGTGACGGCGTCAAGGATTGCTCCTGATGGCGTCACGGCTTGGCAAAAGAGGTGGATATGACAAATACACGTGACGCGCCAGAGAGTTTTACAAAGGAAGTCTGACGGCGTCACCCTTTAAGAGGATCAAGGCCGTCACGGTTTAAGTTAAAGAGAGACGGCGTCAAGCACAATTGTGACGGCGTCAACCCTTGACGCGCCAGAGTGGATTTTGGAGGATTAAAGAGGGACGGCGTCAGGAAGACCATCCGGGAACCCTAGCCGCGGCGAGGTGACGGCGTCACCTCCTACAACGTGACGCCGTCAGCCCCTAAATTCTATATATAGTTTTGCAATTTTTAGTCATTAGTGTGCAACTTTGTGAGGAGAAACCCTAAGACGAATTTTCTGCCATTTGTAAGGGTTTTATACCCTTGGATCTTCCATGTTTAATTGAAGATAAGTAATCAATTAATCATTCAATATGTCTATGTGTTGTTTGATTATATCTTGTTCTTGTCTTTTAATTAACATGCTAGGCTAGATTTATCTTGTGTTTGCTTAGATCTAATGAAACCTAACTATTGATTATTGGTTGTTGGTGTGTTATTAATTGTATTGGATGATTGTTTATCGATGTTAGGCTTAAGAAAACTGGCTAACCTCCTATACGGTAACTTGCTTGAACGTCTTAAGAAACATGAACCAATGCGTACTAAGGTTTTTATGGTTGTATTTAATGCATGAGCGAATTCTAGTGATCCCATGTTAGGAGCTTCTTAGCCGGCTCGACATAGGAGTGAAGTAGGAGCTTATAGAGTTGGGAAAGTACGTACGCCACCCCACGATTGGTATTAAGGAATACACCCGTCATCCACGCAATTAATACACACTAATCAACCGGTAAAAGATAGTTAGGGAGTAAGGAAATCTAAGTAAACACATTTCTCCCCATATAAGTTCCACGACCTTTTCATTTTTAGTTATTTTATTTTATTTGCAATTGTAGTTATTTGGGTTAGTTGACTAGCAACTAATTCCGCCCACTCCTTCAAACCCGAGATTTTACTTGCTTTCATAAAAATATAAAAATACAAAAAGAATCTTCCCTCACCCTTAGACCTATTAGAGTAGTTTTTCAATCCTAACGACACTATTCCCCTAGAGAACGATCAATCCCCCGGTACTTGCCACTACACTATACTACATCGGTCAGGTACACTGCCTGGTGGGGATTGCAAGCCTCTTGAGATCCCTCGAGAGGTAAAACCTGTTGTAAGGTCGCAAAACCACGCATCATCAGTCGATACGCCGTATCTTATGGAAGAAGATACACCGTATCGAGCCTAGAATAAATACGAATCAGAATAAAAGATGCGTCGCATCCTTAACCAGGGATGCGCCGCATTAAATAAACTGACAGAAAGTTTTAAAGTCAAAAATAAAAATGCATAAAATGAAATAAGATATGACCAGTGCAGGTGATGCGTCGCATCTTATGATGGAGATGCGCCGCATCTTCTGCAGGTCTGACAGACTCGACATAGAACAGAAAAGTAAAAAATTTTCCTTCGGTTTGTCTCCCGGTCAGCACTTGTCTTTATTCCAGAGTCTTCAAGTTAGACTCACGTTCAGCTCCTTATTTCGTTCTATTGATCCCCACATGTCCGTGCACGATGTAGTTGCGAATTACTTCGTCACGAACATATTCCGGCCCCAATTCAAGTACACCTTTGTAGAATCCTTTCATCTTTTGGTACGGATACTCGATCCCTTCCTCAGCGTCATTTTCATCTACAAAAAGAAATGGTGTAAATTTGTAACAAAATTTGTTAGGGGCATGTTTAAACCTTGGGTGAGCACGAGGCATCATGTAAGTGATAACGTTGCTACCACTTTGAAAGGTGATCTTTCCTTCAAATCTTTTAGCGTTAATTTCGACCTCCTTACAAAATGGTTTCCCAACGATCACGTCACCCATCTCAACATCACGATAAGTATCCATGTTTTCCACCACGGTGAAATCTGTAACAATAGTTAAATTCCCGACAAAAATAGGTACATTCATGAATATTCCAACTACGTTTTTCCCTCTATACTCAATTTTGTTTTTCATTATAGAATTATAGAAATCTTTTGACATTACATTAATTGGTAAAATAGGGAAAAAGTTGGCACTAACCTGTTTAAATCCTATCATGCAAAGAAATTGTAAATTATAAGCACAATCTACATGGATCTTTCTACCATAATCACAGAAACTAGGATATCCTTCAAATTCATCATAATTCTTAGTGTTGATCATATTGATTCTAGGTACATCCATAATTTCTCCTTCTTCAATTTCGGGTTCAAAATCCTCCATAAATTGATCATTGATTCCTATTGGTAAATTAAGATCATTTAATTCAATGTAGTCTCCACTATAGGTCTCAAGTGATTCATTATTTACCAAGGTTTCTCCCATAAGCCTAGCTTCTAGATCGAGGTCCATACGTTCTCTTAATCCTAGCACATAGACGCCTCTAATTATGCTATTAGCAGGATTTTGGCACTTATAGACTAGTTTATTGTTCCCTACCTTTAATGAGATTTTTCTTTTAAACACATTAATCTTAGCATGGGCGGAAGACAAGAAAGGTCTTCCAAGGATTAAAGGAATCTTAACATCCTCGGGCATATCTAATATAACAAAGTCTACGGGGAAAACAAACTTCTCAATCTTAACTAGCACATTTTCAGCAACCCCTTTAGGTCGTTTTACCGTTTTATCAGCCAATTCAATAAGCAGCTTAGTTGGTGCTAATTTTCCTAGTCCTAGGGTAGTGAATGTCTTAAGGGGCATAACACTAACGCTAGCTCCTAAGTCAGCTAATGCATTATTGAAAGATATGTCATTAATTGAACAAGGTAAAGTAAAACTTCCTGGGTCCTTTTCTTTATGAGGCAAGACACGTAAGTCAGTTGCAGAGCTCTCTTCTTTCATTGTAGCCTTGATCTCCTCTTCAATCTTTGCCTTCTCGTTGAGTAACCTCCTTAAACTGATTGAAGAATTAAAGAAAAATTCGGGCTTTGCAGCATCATTACCATTCATCAATCTTCTAGGAAAAGGTATGTTAGGCGTGACTTCTTCAATAGTGCATATGGCCTTGACATGATCTTTTGGGTTAGTTTCAGTTGAGCTAGGTAAACTTCCGTATCCCCTTTCTTGAAGAACCTTGCTCATTTGTCTGATTTGTTGTTCCAATGCTTTGATCGAAGCTCCTTGATTTCTTGTTATAGTATCCGTTGAGGCTCGGATTTCTTTGATCATAGTGGTGTTCTCTTCATGTCTTTTAGCAGCATCGGCCATAATTTGCTTTAGAGTGTCATCCAAAGTTTGCCTCCTTTCTTGATAAGTGGGATTATAGTTGTTCTTTTGATAGTATCCCGAAGCAGCTTCCCTAAATCTTCCTGAAGGTTGGAATGGTTGTCCAAATTGTGTGTAGTATGCTTCTTCAAAAGTCTCACTTTCATTCTTTTTAGGGCAATCTTTAGTGTAGTGAGGTCCTTCGCATTTTTCACATCCAACTTGGGCAGCATAAACTTTCTCATCACGCTTCTTCATCTCTCTACTAATTTTATCCAATTGAGCTTGAATTGCAGCAAACCCGTCAAAATTAGTGCTGCTCTTAGATCTAGTAGAGGTTCCGTCGTGCCATTTTTGAGAGTGATCAGCAGCTTCTTGGATAGCTTTTCTAGCATCGGCTGCACTCATTTGAGGCACAGCTCCCTTAGCATCCAAGATTTGTCTAGTAGGCACGTTCAATCCTTGATAGAACAATATTATCTCCTGCATTGGATTTAGATAATGTTGAGGGCATTTCATCAATAAGTCTTTAAATCGTTCCCAAGCTTGATAAAGAGTTTCATCAGGCTCTTGCTTGAAATTGTTGATAGCTTCCATCTTTTTAGCAGTTTTAGCAGGTGGACAATATCTTTTCAGGAATTTGCTCTTCAAATCTTCCCATGTTGTGATTGAACTAGCAGGTTCATTCCTTAGCCACTTATTAGCAGCTCCTTTAAGCGAAATTGGAAAGATTCTTAGCATAAGTTGATCGTCAGAGATTCCTTCTGTAGTAAACAAATCTGCAATCTCGAGGACTTTTTCAACATGTTCATTAGCATCTTCATGTTCTGTTCCACCGAAAGCATTTTCTCTTAGCTCCTTGAGAAACTGACCCTTCAACTCAAACTTTGACTTTTCATCAAACTTCGTTCTAGCTACTCCTGAACTATAATCAGCACGGGTTTTGTTCATGTATTCCTCCATAGTAGTGTTTTCCGTCATTGTTTCTGTTTCTTCTTTCTCCTTCTCTTCAGAAAAGAAATCAAGCTCGAACGAACTTGAAATTTCAAAGCTTTTTGTGTTGAAAAGCCTTTTAAGCGAATGTAAGGCTCGTTCAGGATCTTCAAAAGGTTTAATCAAGTTCTTAGTTGAATTCCTGGTCATGCACTTCCTGAAATCATCACAAAAGCATCAGTAGGGTATGTTCAAGAAAGTATGATATCAGAAAATTAACAACGAAAACGGAATACGAAAAATAAAAGTTGCTGATATCTGCAAACGATGCGCCGTATCCAGAAAGTTGGATACGCCGTATCTTATTACGTTAAAATTTAATCAGACTTTTATTCAGAAAACAGATACATCGCTTATGAATTAGAATGCGCCGTATCAAGTTTAAATTATCAAAAATCGATTATATTTATTAAAATTAAATGCGTCGTATTAACAAAAGCTAATGCGCCGTATTTTCGTTACGTTTCAAAATACAAGATTTTTGATTTAGTAGATGCACCGTATCGATAAAGATTGATGCGTCGCTTCTGTTTAATAATTCGAAAAACTGTTTTTAATTTAAATAGAAAATACGCCGTATCTGTTAAAACAGATGCGTCGTATGGCGTTAGCGTTTAGAAAAATTTCTTATTAAAAACAGAATACGCCGTATCTTGGGGAAAGATGCGTCGTACTCGAATTTATTAAACGCGTTGTATTTTATAAAAATTAAACGCAATACGCCGTATCTGTGAAAACAGATGCGCCGTATCGTTTGTATCAGCACAATACAACGACAGCAGAATGCAGAAAAATAGAAAAAAGAAAAACAAAAATAAAAACAAACAAAAAGAAACAAAAATTACAGAAAACAAAAACACACAAAAGCATTAAATATGCAAATTATACAATGAATGCAATCTATCTAATATACAACAGGGTTAGTGGTTAGAATCTAAAAAAAAACTAAAAAGAAAAACCTAATTAAAATACTTAATCAAATTAACAGATAATAACAATTCAGTCCCCGGCAACGGCGCCAAAAACTTGATGCGCGTGATGTGTCGTTGCGGTTTAGCAGTATTAATGCCTACTCAAGTTTTAAATTTATATTTAGCCGACTTATCAATAACACACACACTTAACGAGCAGTGTACCCGGTCAGTATGAATATAATGGTAAGCAGAGTGTCGATCACTAAGAGTGGAACGTATTATCTAGTTATTCTAATCAGTATTTTAATATCCTAAGTTAGTTATACAACCTAATCTAACGCAAGGGGGTTCAGCCTGAGAGACTGGCACAGTTTGGTTATAATTAAATAGAAAACTAAACTAATGAGCATGAATCAGCGATTAGCACACATGTACACAGATAGATACTCGAGACAATAAGAAGACCTGTCCTGATAATTAAATAGCTTGTCACTTGTTTTATTGCTAGTTTTATATGAAGTGTATATAATTAAACCTTTCTCGTTGGCTCTAATCTTATCGGCGAGTAAACCCTTAATGATTACTTATGTCTATCCTACTTTTCTAGAGACGCTAGAATAAATAGGCGAGGAAGGGGCATGGCGACCCAAGCAAGACTCAGCTAGACACAGAGGTTATCAATGCACTAATAAAAGTCACCAAAGACATCAACATATAAACTTTAATTAATGGGAAAGCAATATTAAGGGGAGTGCATGATCTTCCGTAGTTACATGACACAAGCCCATCAATCCTGATGAATTAAAGCGTACTAAAATAATAAAACAAAACTACTTAATGAATTGAATACATGCAGGACCTTCTTACAGCTCTTGTATCTTTGTTTAAGGTGTGTCTTGTGCTGCTTGGTCGTCTGAATTCGGCTCTAGGGTTATATATATATGGTCTCTTAAATTCGTCTGACCTTGGGGTATTTATAGTTTCTGTCTGAGGGATCGATGCGGCGCATTGAGTTGATAGATGTGGCGCATTGAATTAACTTCGCGTGGGGTCCAAGATTAATATATTCTGGAATATTCGTACACCGTCTTCAGATGCGGCGTAACTGGATCTTTGTATGCGGCGCATGTACTTTAGCTGTCTTGGATTGTAACTGGTGAAATCTTGATAGTGATACGCCGTATGTTAGAAGTATATTGCGGCGTATCTGGAGTAGAACGAGCTTGATCTTCTTCTTTGACCAAAGTTTCATATGCGGCGCATGACAGAATTGCATGCGGCGCATTATTCAAAGTCAGGCAATGGTCTTCGAATTCATCTAAGTATGATATTGCGTCGTATCTGTTGAGTGAGATACGGCGCATCTTCTGGATTTCAGTAGACTTTTGACATCTCGCTTGTTTTGCTCCATAATTAGTCCAAAATCGCCAAGTTTCACATAATGCTTGTTTTTACATGAGAATTACTAAAGTAAACATTAATGTATCGATTCTCATATATAATATAATAAAACAAGTCAAATAAATAAGATAAATGATGATAATAAAATGTACTTATTTGAGTTCATCAACAGGGTACATTGTGTATGCATAAAAATCGTGTAAAACATTTATTTATTTAATTAATGATAATAAATAAATAATAGGTAAATAAGAGTAAGAAATAAAATGAAGATGATATTACTGGAAACGTTCTAGCAATATGTAGATTAACCCTAGGATTAATAGTTAAAACCAGAAAATGCGAATTGTTACAGTCTCTACCACTTATGGGAATTTCGTCCCGGAATTCAGTGTGTGTTATATATTAATATACTAGTATGTTCGTGTAGCATAAAATGTCTAAAAGTCATATAATCGTCAAGAGGATGGAAGGCACGGAGAGCGAAAGACTATAAAATATTTTTGTGAAAAAGCAGTAATAGTTTAGGTCTCAATTAGACCCATTTCTCTATAACTATAGCGCTGATACCAATCTGTAACACCCCCAATTTTGTGATACGCAGCGGAATTCAAAATGGGTGTTACTCGACGGCACAACAGTTATAACAATAGAAAACGAACTCTAATGGAGTCGCTTTTAAAACATTTATCATTCGATTTATATAAATATCAGAGTTTATAAAAATGAGGTCCCAGTAGTTTCACGGTTTACATTAATAAGTTTTCAAATGATAATAAAATTTGTAGCCCTCTTGAGTATCCATGCTCCTCCGTGCCAGCCTCGATCATTATGGACCTGAGATACACATGCTAAAAGTGTCAACACAATGGTTGGTGAGTTCATAGAGTTTATAGAAAATAATGTGAAAACCTTGTAAAAATCATCGTTACTAGTATAAATAAATACTAAATGTAGTTTTCTAGGATTTAAAGTGTATGACTATTGTACTAAATACAATATCACATGTAGGTAGTGTTTCTGTTGCTCTTAGTTCTTGACATCGAAATCTTAAATTTCTTTTTCTGGTTTGTTCACAATTGTACCAAGTCTGTTGGTTTTTTATTATACCAATTCTATTAGTTTCGAGATCTACACCAAGTCCATTAGATCACATAGTTTGTACCAAGTACATGAAATCGTAGTCGGACCAAGTCCGTAGAATCGTAATTCGGACCGAGTCTATATAATCGTAATTTGGACCAAGTCCTTGTATCGTGGGTTACGTTGTTATACACCCACAACGTTGGAAATCGTTTGTTATTGCACTATCCTTTATGAAAACCAAAATGTAAATCTCGTACCAATAGAAATTGGAATAATTGTTGCAATCATAGCCTAGTAGATAATCTGTTGTTATACCTAGTGTTCCCAAATGTTCATTTCGTTTGTTTGCTCCAGCTGAGTCAACTTAATGGTTACATTAATCCTAATAGATCTAACCATAATATTCGTGCTTACTACGCATAGTGCTTAATGGTCCATGATATAGAAACTCTAAGTATGTTAATACTGTTACTTAGTATAAATAAAAATTTAGTTCAGATAAACATATAATTTGCAAATAATCAAGATTGAAATTAAAATAGTTGAGCATGTATCTCCCCCAAAGAGTTTACAAAACAGTTAAACGATAGAAAATGGGGCTATGACTCACTTAACAAGACGGGTTTTGACATAGCACATAAGGTATCAATAATAATTGATATAACACATAATTCTAAGTACATAATTCCAAATATCAATAAAGATTGATATAGCACATAGTTTCAAGAAAATAATATGGTTTTCAAGTAGTTGTGATTGTTATAAAAATTGTAGCATGTATCTCCCCCAAAATAGTTCAAAATAAGTAAAAGAGGAGTTATGACTCACCTGATAATAACTGATAAATGATACTAGAAAATTGGGCAGCGCTTCCGCATCTATATTCAAAAATCCATTTCCTAAACTATAAAAACCTCTAAATCACCTCATATCAACCCCAAAATTATCCTAATCGCTCCCATAATAAAAACCCGTCTTTAGAATTAGCTGATGTATCCTTGCCAAAGTTTCAAGAAATTTATGAGAACCACAGCTCCTATCCACCATTGTGTAGCTCTTAATACAACCGCGGAAACACAAAATAAACTTAATTTTTACGTAGAGAATACTCATGCCATCAACTTATATGTATAACTCGAAGCTCGAAAATCAAGTATGGATGATATATGGGCGCGGGGGGGGGGGGGCGGGGGGGGGGGGGGGGGAAGGTGGCGGCAAGGAGGAGGAGGAGGGAAATGTGTGTGTTTTTCTGTGAAATAAAATGAACTATTTTTCTTTCTATTTATAGTGAAAATTTCTGAAAATATCTAGATATTTTGATGAATAATCTTTACATATTTATGAATAGTAACTAGATATTTATGAATAGTAACTAGATATTTATATATTATGAGTGCATGGTACATTGTGTATGCATGAAAATCGTGTAAAACGTTTATTTATTTAATTAATGATAATAAATAAATAATAGGTAAATAAGAGTAAGAAATAAAATGAAGATGATATTACTAGAAACGTTCTAGCAATATGTAGATTAACCCTAGGATGAATAGTTAAAATCCGAAAATGCGAATTGTTACACAAATGTCTAATGGATATGAATGACTAATCTAAATGAACTTCCATTGATAGAAAGCCTTCAATGGATGAAGATCACAAGTTCCCTAAGCTTGTTGTGATAGATCTTCATATATGTATGCTTGTGGTGGATAATGACGCAAGATCTCTGAGCTTGCTTCACAGGATCATTTCGGGAGTATGCTTACAACATAATGAAAGTTAGTAAGATTATGATCATGTGAGGGTGATTAATGTATGTTACTACATTGTTATCTACTGATCTAAATGTATTAAAAAGGGTAGAGAGAATATGTGTTCAAGTGGTTGAGAAATGAGTGAACAATGGGCTGCTATTTATATTCATTTGGCTTCAGCAACCCGCGGATCACACGGAACCAAAAAAAGGGTTCCGCCCTTTATAATTTTTGGTTCCATGGTCTCCTAATAGAAAATCTAAAAATATTTATCAAACCTTTCCAAAATCAAATCTAAATCTTTCCATAATCTTACATGAAATCTAACAAAGATATATTCTTAGATATTGCTAAACTAGGATGATCCAAGGAATGATGTAATAAACCATTTTCTTTTTGACTTAAATATATAGGAAAGTTAACTTGTAAAATGAATTGTAACTAGTTTAGATAAATGTCTAAATGTAAGTAGTTCAAGAAAATGTCTATATTTAGTGCTTGTCAAAATAAAATGTATTTTGTCAAGTGTAAGTAAACTTTAGTACTTAATGAAAAATGTAAAATGATGTTCGAAATAGAATGGTTAATCTATTAAAATACTTAATGACTCTAAACGTATTTTAAACATTCTAAATGATTTATTAAGGGGTTTGATCATAATGCCACATAACAAACATGTACGAACCTGTGTTGTAGCATGCGAGGACTTGAGGTGTTGAATGTATGTTGAGACAAAATATGATTACGAGTAACTTGTACATTTAACATTATGTATCAAGTTACATGTTTGTCATCAATCAAAACAAATGAGACTGTATAGATTAAATATCGTAATATTTGCACTAACAATCTCCCCCTTTTTGATGATGACAAAATATGTAAACGTGATAGATAGTAAAATGTAAAAAGTTACTTGTGTTCGTACTACCTTTTACCTTACCTTCTCCGTTTACATTCTCTTCTCTCCCTTTTGTCGAAATAAAAAGGGTGTGCCCTTGGAGTTAATTTCATTTCTCCCCGAAAAGGCGAGCTTGCATCATCCCTAGTGATGTTAAATTGTCTTGTCCAATCCCCTATGGTTGTTGCATCTCCTAGGTTATTGCCCTTATTTGGTAGTTGATCCATGGATCAAATTTAGACTCTTAACCTACATCAAGGTTAGTTTTGTGCAACATATTTATATACATATAAAAAAATATGAGAAATGCATGATGAAGAAAATGCACATAGCAAACGATACACGTAGGTAAGCTATGTTAGACTATCTTCTCCTTCTTTTTGTCGAAACACAAAGGTGTGTCGAAGAGTGAGAAAGATGATGAATGCGTGCATGCTCCCCCTTGACGATTGCTCCCCCTTGATCAAGGCGTCAAGGTATGATTAAAAAGCTACAAAACAAATATTAGTGAAAAAATATATTCGTCCTTGGACGAGTATGTGATATACAACAAAGTGTGTATAAGATGCATTCTATAAATATTTGACAGAAGCTCCCCCTTGCACTAGGGCGTCAAGATGAACCTACAAAACAAATATTAGTATAATAGAAGTTTTGTCATTAGACAAATATGTCATATACAACCAAGTGTATAGACGATGCAATATGAGTGCTTGATGGATATTCCTCCTTGTTCGAGAGTGTCAAGAAGCACCTAAAATAAGGAAAATAATTGATGCAAACTTCATCCTTAGATGAGTATGTTATATACAACTATATGATGATGAACCTATAATGAAAGAATTAGTGCAATATATTTCATCCTTTTGACAAAGAGAAAATAAGATGTATATATGCAATATATAAATGATATAATCACAAGCAACTCAAATTAGAGAACCATGATTATGAAATCAAAGATCTCATGAAGTGTAGTCTTTTAATAAGAATTACAATCATAAGAAAAACGAGAATATAATATGATAAGAGCCTACAAAATAATGCCTAAAAAGAAGATATGAAGTGAAGTTGGAATATTTAAGAGTTAGAGTGAGTGGTGCTAGTGTTGGTGTCGGTTTACTAGTAGGATTCATAGGAGGTTGTGGTGATAACTTGATAGATGACTAAAGATTGATTAAAGTAGGTTTTTTGCTAATCCATGGTGGAGATGATTAGTGAAGATGGTGATGGTAGGTGGTGGTGAAAACGTAGACAACTATTAAAGAATTAGAAACTCAAATGCTATAACGAATATAAAAATAGAAAATATGAACTCATGCAATCCTTATCTAAAATTCACATCTCGAGGGATATGACTCTCGTAATGCATAAGGGTTACGATTTGAATGATATTATTGATGCTAACAAGAACGAAATTCATTCATTAATTTACACAAATTATAAAAATGACATATTCTAGGTGAAAATGGGAGATAGAGTATTAATTGAGTATTAACATGGTTTTGACCGACATGATCTTTTATGACATTATCATCTACCAAAGATGATGTATCATGCCATAATATATGCTCGAATAGAATTAAAAGGAAGTGAAGAAAATGAGCACTTAGGAACAGAAATTCCATATGAAAAAATTAAAAATACTAAATACCTATATGAGGATGAGATTGACATCATATGATAAGAGAGTGTTGGTTAGACCAAAGTGTTGAGAAAGTGTTGAGAATGACGGTTTTGATTAATATATCGTTTGCACTGACAATGACGTGCATGATATGTGTAGAGGAAGAAAAGGATGAGATCCTATGGTGGTGTTCTAGACAATGAAGTTGTGAGGTCCTGGTTTAAGAAAAATCCTAGACTCAATTTAAATTAGTTGTTGGTTGTGGAGATGAAGAATTTTGTCAAACACATGATGTGTATTTCATTTGATGAGGTATTGGTGCAAACTTGTGATGTTGGGTTAAAAAGGCTTGAAATACTTGTGGTTTTGTGAACCGATTTTAACTAAATGGTGTGTACCTATGTGTTGGTATTTTAGGGTGTAAGATACATGAGTAAGTGTTCTTTAATACATTTTGACAACAAACAATTATGTGAATGAATTTGTTTCCGCCTTAATCGGTGGACATCCAACATAATGTGTAATGCATCGAATGAAGAATGACGATAAAGTGTTTTAGGAGGTTGCAGGTTAATGAAAGCGGTGACCTTAGTAATGTTTTTGCGGATGTTGGTTAGCATACAAAGAACTTCATCCTTGAAGTCACGTAGCTCTTCTCTATCAGTGCGAGATGATCGCATGACGAGGCATGTGGTTTCCTCATAGGAGGTGTAGAGGATTAGGAATATTGTTATAACTAAATGGTGATGGAGATGATTTTTGGAAAGCGGAAGCAATAATGAGATTTGGAAAGAGATCCGGGCTAAACGCGTAACTTCTAACGGAATTCATTTAAC
>CP139504.1:202813419-202828468 GCA_021014915.2 Artemisia tridentata subsp. tridentata
TTCAGATCCACAAAAAAGGTACGATTTTGACAAGATAACATCACAAAAAATTAACCAAAACTAACACCATGACTCTGATTCCAATTGATGGATCGTGTTTTTCGATTGATATTGTGATTCGGGAGGTCAGGGGTGATGGAAGAACATCATCTCCATGGTTAGAGAGAGAGAGAGAGTAGAGAGAGATAAAAAGGAAACCTGGTTTTATTATTAAAAGTGAAAGTGAAATACAAACTCAAGTCTCACCCCTCTATGGAAATATGGAGGGGTATATATAGTCACTCAAACACATAACTTTACAATAATTACGCTTCTAGTCCATGTGTTTGAGGCTTACATAATAACTAATGTAATCTCGAATATGTTGTCACATTTTCGTGTTAGGAGCATTCCTAACACCTTCTATTCTGTTATGATATTTGTGCACATTGGCCATTATGATATGTGTATATACCTGTCATGAGCAGGTGTATATATATGATTTATTTTGCAGGCGTATGGATGCATCCTAGATTCTGTTCTGGATATGATTAGTGATTGGATGGTGCGTGCCATGCACCCCATTTCACTTCTGGGAGCTAGCTACTCCATTTGGTACTTGAGAGGTCTCCCCTCCTTGTACAACTTATGATTTGACGAATATATAGATATGATATGATATGATTATGTAACTAAGCATGTGGCATGCTTTCTGAGCTCATGGGCATTTCTGTTCTATTCTGTTATATGATTATGGTTCTCTATTTCATTTCCTTTGACTTCATTATGATCTCCTTATGTTTCACTATGATTTGCTTCTTATGATATATGACATTTTGTTCAGTTGATCCTTGACCTCTTATTCGTTTGACATCTGATATTTGTTCAACAGGAGTTTATGGTTTCTTTTCATACACTTATATATACGTTTGATTATTCGGTTTGGTTATATCTGTTCACTGGGCTTTTTAAGCTCAGCCGCATTTCTTTTCCTGCGGTAGGTTTTAGGTTGGAAGCTGGGTTTGAGTGAAGAGTGCATAGGAGCTCTTAGTGGACTACTCTGACGATAGACTCCCATTTGCTTCTGGATTAGATTTGGATTCATTTTCAGTTAGATTAGTTTGGTTTTGTATTTGGCTTTGGGACTCATTATGTTTAGATGTCAGTATTTCATTATTACCTTAGAATAACTTTGTAACTATTATGTTTATAAGTCTTCCGCTTTTGGTTGTATGTTCTGATTGACACCATAATGTGGCCTTTTGACCCTTGTCGGGTTGAGGTGTTACAAACGTATAAAAACGAACGAAAACAAATAAAAACGTATAAAAATGGACGAAAACGTGTAAAAACCGACGAATATGTAAGAAAATGTGCAAAAACAAACGAAAACATATAAAAACGGACGAAAACGTAGGAAAACGGATGAAAACATGTAAAAACGGATGAAAACGTATAAAAACAAATGAAAACGTAAGAAAACGGATGAAAACGTAAAAAAAGGACGAAAACGGATGAAAACGTGTAAAAACGGACGAAAACGTAAGAAAACGGACGAAAACGTATGAAAACGTATAAAAACGTAAGAAAACGGAATTTTGAGTTAATTACTAACGGTCGTTAGTGTAAAGGACTAATGATGCGACGTTTAGCTGACATGAATGCATACAATAACACAAATTCAAAAGTTTTGTGTTACAATGAAAAAAAATTAGTTGGCTACACACAATCACAAAAAGTGTCAAGTTCGATGCATTTTTTTGTCATTTGCCCTTTGTAGATATCATAAAACCATGCACAATATAGTTTACGTGTACAGAGTCATTTGAGTAGATAATATTAGACCATGCACAATATAGTGTTAGTATTGGTTGATAAAACCATGCACAATATGGGCAAAGCTTGAAAGATTGAGTTAACAATCAATAGAGTTATGCAACAGGTCCCAAATTAAGAAACATATTAATTAAGACATATGTTATTCGTCGATTACTGACATTGGTTACCATCCAAAGCAAATCGATTATAATTTAATTCGTGACGGTCTTCAGGTAGAGATGATCTTAAATCTCAATCATTTATCAAAGTCTGTGAACTTATGATCGATTTACACAACCACATAGTTAATTAGTTATGTTCTGTATGCTTATTAATTATGTATTCTTTGTTCCTTGGGAGCACGTACATGAAAGTTCATTCGTAGGGTTCAACATTGTATGATATCTGTTTGTCGGTAATGGCAACATACACGATTTTATTTAGAGTAAATTACACCGTTCGTCCTTGTGGTTTGCGTTGACTGGCGCCGTTAGTCCCTTGACCAAAACAATTGCACCGTCCAGCCTTAAGTGGCAAACGTTATGCGCCGTTAGTCCCTCCCTCTAACGGGGCCACTAACGATCGTTAACTATTTTTAACCATGAGGGTATACTCGTCATTTTGCATCCATAAGGACGAACGGTGTAATTTCCTTTTTTTTCCCGGTTTTTATACGTTTTCATCCATTTTTATACGCTTTCGTCCGTTTTTCTTATGTTTTTATACGTTTTTATCTATTTTTATACGTTTTTGTTTGTTTTTATATGTTTTTGTCCGTTTTTATATGTGTTCGTCCATTTTTATATGTTTTCGTCCGTTTTCATAAGCTTTCGTCCGTTTTTCTTACGTTTTCATATGTTTTTTCCGTCTTTATCCGTGTTCATCCGTTTTTATACGTTTTTGTCCGTTTTTATACGCTTTCGTCTGTTTTTACACGATTTCGTCCATTTTTTATATGTTTTCATCCGTTTTTATATGTATTCATCCGTTTTGATGCGTTTTTATCTGTTTTCATCCGTTTTTATACACTTTCTTCTTACGTTTTCATACGTTTTTATCCGTTTTCATCTGTTTTTTTACGTTTTGTCTATTTTTATACGTTTTCGTCCATTTTTTACACGTTTTCATCCATTTTTTTATACCTTTTCTTCCGTCTTTATACATTTTTATCTGTTTTCATCCGTTTTTATAGGTATTCATCCATTTTTATATGTTTTCATCTGTTTTTATACGATTTCATCCATTTTTATACGTAAAAAAAGGGATGAAAACATATAAAAAGGATGAAAATGGATAAAACGTATCAAAACGATTGAAAATGTATAAAAACAGATAAAAACGGATAAGAATCATCTAAAAATGGTCGAAAACGTATAAAAAACGGGCGAAAACGTATAAAAACGCACAAAAACGGATAAAGACGGATAAAAACGTAAGAAAAATGGATGAAAGCAAATAAAACCGGATTAAATGGTATGCAAACGTAAGAAAGCATATAAAAATGGACGAAAGCGTATAAAAACGGTCGAAAACGTGTATCTCAAACCGTTGGACTGGACCATTCACCGTTGCCAAAGTTTTTCCTTATGGCACCATCGAGTTATCTCAAACCGATGGACCAAACTTCAAGGTGAACGGTCATAGGTTGAAGCATTACTTTGGAGGGGACATACCACCCATGGTTGTCCCGGATCTCCAAACTTTCCCCATGGACCAATGAATTCGGGGTCGAGTCAAGCTAGTGACTCGGTTAACAAAAACATTAGCATTGCATGGGGTAAACGCCCATGTTTCTGACTTCTTTCTATTTTCTGACACTAGTGTGGGGGGATTCCTCTACTGTGCTTTGTTTGTGTGTTGTTTGCTCTTGTTTGCAGGTTTCCCTTGGATTGTGATGATTGTAGCGCCTGTTTTCAATCCAGCCGCCCAATATCCTATCCTTTTGCTAACGATTATCTAGGGATATCTTTTTAATCCTTTTTATGAAAATAGAGATTTCTTTCACACACTTGGCTATTAGTCTTACCTTTTTACGTTCTAAGTGTCGGCATAATAACCGGTACTTTGAATATTGAGGGCAATATTCAATTCTAAGTGTGGGGGGGAATTCTCTAGAATTTTGTCACATATGTACCTTCTAGTGCCCTAGTACCCCCGTTTTGCCCAAAATTTTAAATTTTTTTCGTTTTTAGATAAGAAATTGCAATAAAAAAGAAGTGTTTAGTCTTGATTATGTTAGAACAAAGGGAATCCCGACTCTGCCAGAGTTTTGATCTGGCTGCTTCCTTAACAATTAGACTAAGGTTTTACGATATGTGCAAATGAAAATGCTAAGCGTAGAATAGTTGGTTTTCTTTAGAGCTTATATAAGTAATCTATGGCTTTTCCTCCCAGAAGATAACTAATCTGACTTAATTAGTGCTTATTTTCAAACATTTGAACACACAAAATCATTTTTCTTTACGATTTTGAAAAATACTAGTTCAAAGCTTTATTTAAACTTCGGAACAAGCATATGTCATAATAATGTAAAAGTTAAGTAATAAATGTATGTGCTAAAAAGCTACGGTTCAAGATCGGCCCTTGGATTCTTATTTCCGGAAGGCGTTTAGGTCTTGGCTACCCTCTTACACCGGCCCTTGGACCTCTAATTCAGGAATGTTTAGAGTCTTGGAATTCTCCGTTGTAACGGCCCTTGGATCCTTTATTCCAGAAGGTGTAAGATCTTGGTTCCCGTGAAACTCCGTTAGTTTATATTGCACAAGTTCAAAAAAAAAAAAAAACAATAATGATGAAAAAATGAAAAAATGAGAAAATAAAAAGAAAATAAAATGGAATGATATTGCAAAATGCAATAAATTTTGAAGCTTGCTTGTTATAAATTTTAAATCTATCTTTCAACTAGTATTAGTCAAAGTTTTATAAAAACGTCGATTTTTGTTATCAAGATTTTGAAAATCAAGCACTGTCACCTAACTTTAATATATATGGGAGTGAAAAGTTAAGTTTCGGCTTACATAGATTATTGATATAAGTAGTGTTAGCATTTTTACAAAAGCATTTGCGCATTGAGTTTAAGCTTAGTTGGGAGTATAAAAAAGAGGATGACGATTACAATTCCCTGGAGACACCCATTTTGTGTGAATCCCGTTCCATGATACCATTTTTGGAAATCAAGCATGTTATATATTTTTGTTCTAAGTTTAAATTTCTGGCATTATATAGAAAATCAAAACGGGGTATGTTTGGTATTCTTTTGATCCTTTCATTACTTTATATGATCGGATTGCTAGGGACTAGCAATAGCTTAATGTGAAGGATTAATGAGTGTGTAAATACTCATCATTTTATACCCATAATAGACACTAAAATGGCCTAAAACACCCATTATATATTGCAGATATCATTGGTTTGTGTTTTATGTGTTTCATGTACCAAAGGATTGAAAATGGAACAAAAACAAATATTTTTGGATCGACTCGACAACAATTATGCATTTGATCAAGTGAAGACAAAAGTCAAAGACAAAGTCAAAGTCAACCCCCAAAAATACCAAAATGACACAAATGGTCCTTCGAAATAATTTTCAGAATTGGCAACAATAGTCCCTTAAAGTTAAACCTAATCTAATTTCTATCCTAAACTAAACCCAGCCCACACACTAATAAACCCAAGCCCAATCTCTTTTAAAATAAAACCCGACCCACCTTTATTTCTTTTAACTAAAACCAGAGTTTGACCTCAGTCAAACTCATCTTCAATACTACTACCCGCCCAAAACCATACCACCGTAGCCACCTCATCCCTGACACATCCACCCCCTCCAAGCTTCCTCAACACACTTCTTAACAAACCAAGAAGCATTAATTGATTCTTCCCCATCACAAGTTACCAGACCAAGTTGGCAGTCCTACTCATAATATTTTGGCGCTAAAACTGAAGATTAAAGGCTGGGATGAATTGAAGGCTATCCAAGGGTCAATGAATGATAAAAAGAAGATAAGAGGCTTATCCCACTTAGTTGTAGTATAAATAGAACCATCTTGTAGCCTTAATTGGCAAGTAGTTAATTTTCAGCAATCGTATTTAATTTATAGTTAAGAGAAGTTGTAATTTTGAATTTCCAGCATTCAATTCAAGTTGTTTTAAGTTTAATCTTCATCAACTCCAAGCAGCAATCTATTAAATTTTAAGTTAATGAAAAATTTGTACTATCTTATAATTCAAATTCATTTCAAATATTGTGAAAAATCACTCAAAAGCCACAAGTACCCTTGCTATAAGCTTATACAAGCTTATCATAGCTTGTTGTAAGTTTATGTTAGTAGTAAGCTGTTCTAAAGTCAAGAGATCAAAAAGTCAACGAAAGTCAAAGAAGCTCACAATAAGCTGTTCTGGTGAAATAAGCTATTCTGGAAGGCTTAAATTGGGTTTTCTAGCTTGTTTTTAACAAGCTAGGTGTGTTTCTGATCAGTTCTCTCTATTTCAAAGCATAATTCAGTTGTAAGCTAATTTTCTAAGTTTTGCATTATTTTCTATTTCACTGTTCTATAGCTTATGCATAGCTTATTTTATAATTTATCTGCTTATTGGTAGTTTATAAGTACTTATTATCTGTTTTAAAGTCTAGAATAACAGTTGTTTTCATTTTTCCTTAAAAAACCTCATAAAACTCAAAATTAGCTTATATATAGGTTAGCTTATTAAAACTGCTTAATTCCATTTCAAAGTTACTAGTTAATGCTTATTATACTTAGTTGACATCTTAGAATTCAAATCTTAGCCCATTTAAATCTGTTGCAGCTTTAATTCTTCAAAACAGTCTTAAAAGGGTTGTTTGGTTTGAGAAGTCAAACGGGTCAAACTAGCTTGTTACTGTACAATTACCATTCCATGAACTTTAATCTAGCTTATCTTGGTTAGATTAAGCTGTTTCCAAGTTGCTTTGAGCCAATTCAATAGGTTTCATAGTTTTTAGCAGCCTGTGGCAGTCATAAGCTATAAAACTGATCAAATAAGCCAATTGTAGCCATAAGCTCTTTAAGGCTTTTCCTTGTCCATTTCTAAGTTCCATAGAGTACATTGAGTATGTCTGTAAGACTTGGGTAAGTCTTTTTGGTTTGTACCATTTTGTGCAGACCTGCACATTGAACTGATCACAGTCCATTTGCAGACTGCATAAGCTTTCCTAGTGCTTATTCTTTAATCCCCAAGGCCTGATTTCCATGATCTCATATTGTTAGCTTATTAAATTAATCTGTTTCATCATTTATAGAATTATCCTTAGCTTATTATAGCTTAAAATTAGATTTTAAAACCACCTCAGTAAAGCTTAGGCCTGCAAAAAGCAGTTTTTCAGGTTTTCAAAGATTTTCTTTGATTTTTAATTTCTTTAATATAGATTTTAATAAACTAAAATTTAGAACAATCAAAATTCAGCTGCTAATCTACTTATTTCATATTTTTCCAACATTTTTAGAATTTTTTATCCTAGCTTTTTAGTAGCTTGAAAAGGGGTGTTTTTCCCCTGCACCATAGTTAATCAGCAGACCCAATTCCATTTTTAGAGCTTATTTGCTTATTCCCTCTGCTTTTTCTTGACACTTTAGCTTATTTGTAAACATCACAGTCCCATTTAGCTTATTCCTTAACCCTAATAGCTTATAGGTCAGCTTATAGCTTATTTGTTTAAATCCTAGTTCTAAAATAGCCTAAATAACTAACTGTCATCATATCAGCTTATTTCTAGCTTATTAGTGAGTTTTAAAAAATATTTCTTTTATAAAAGTTGTTAATTATCAGCTTATTGATAAGTTGCAAAAAGAAAATCAAAAAAATAAAATAGTTAAAAAAATATAGCATTGCTGGGATTCGAACCCTGGCCACCCAGCTCACCACACAACACACTTACCACTCTGCCCTTGGGTCTTTTTCCCTCTACACCCATTAATATTTAACCCACTTTCCATTTAAGCCTATCCGAACCATTTGGCTTATTTTCAGCTTATTAGAATAAGCTGGTACCTCATCTATATTTTTCCTAGGACTGTAATAGCATTAAGTAATTTCACAAAAATTTCCAGAATTTTTAGAATAGTTTTAATATTTTTTATGCATTTTTCTTTTTAAAACAGTTTTTAATCCATAATAAAAAAATATAAAAGTCAGAAAAATATAAATCTTTTTTCTAAAATTTTCTTTTGTCATTTATAACTTAGGAAAAATAAAATTACACTTGTAGGATTAGTTTTCTAATATTTTGGTTTTAAACCCGTTTTTAGAATTCCCGTTCCGCGTTTTTAATATAATTTGTTTAGATTTTAATTTTCCTTGAGAATTTGTTTCTCATTTCTTTATTAGAATTAAAAAATATTAAAATTTCATATCCCAATCATCAGTCACTCTAATTCCAAACCTTACACGATTGTCCATTCCAACCTCGCTGGGACACGACCCGGGTAACACTTGCCCGGTATCACTCATATCACAAACGTGAGTTTTTGCAAGTTAGCCTTTTTCCTAAAGGGTTGGTTTGTCTTTAATCACGGGTATCCGTCTGATATTATTTATATATATACTATACCACAGATCAAATTTTGGCGCCGCTGCCGGGGAGGTTGTGTTGCGACAATATCGTTGAGATTTAAAACGATTAGTGACTTGAGATCCTTCTTTCAGAAGTTTCCACTTTCATAAAACATATAAAAAACAAAAATATTTTTCTTTTCTTATATATATATATAGTATCATATAAAAATAAAAACCCAAAAACATTCTCGTTTTATTGTTAAATAAAAGATAAAAGCAAAATCAATATAATATTCCTCAACTTGGAGTATATATAGTCATTTATTGCCCACCTTTGCTCCTCCGCCACTCTGTGCGTTTTTCTTTCAGAGAGCTACCGTACGCTTGTTGATTTAAGGTTTAAGTTCCTTGTGTTTTGCTTCGATCTTGTTTTAATTGAATTGTTTTATTTAGTGCATGCGCACTCGTTCTTCTACGTCGACAAGTCCTTTACGTGAACTCGTAGATATTCCGAGAAGACGTAATCGTAGACGTGCTGCCCGAATAGTCGAACCCGAGATTCGTACTATTCCCATTTATAAAATGGCAGACAATCGAACAATGGCGGAGATGCTCCAAGCACCCACCGAGGGTTACGGAGATGCCATCGTTTTACCACCAATCGATTCTGATCATTTTGAATTGAAAACGCATTTGATTCAACTCGTATCTACAAATCAATTCCACGGGTTTGAACGAGAAGATCCGTATGCACACATCCGTTGGTTCAACAAGTTGACCTCTACAATCAATTACAAGGATGTGCCGCAGAAAGTTATCAAACTGATGCTATTTCCGTTTTCACTCGAAGGGGCAGCCCAGATTTGGCTGGAAAAAGAACACCTTCGATCCATTGAAACTTGGGAAGATCTCGTACAGAAATTTGTCAATTATTTCTTTCCTCATTCAAAGACGACTAATCTGAAAAATGAAATTTCTGGATTTCGTCAAAGTTTCGATGAAAACTTTGGAGAGGCATGGGAACGATTCAAGGATCTCCTAAGAAAATGCCCGCATCATGATTTCACGGAGTTACAACAGATCAATACGTTTTATAATGGATTGATTGGAAACGATCAAGATTCTCTAAACGCTGCTGCCGGTGGCAATATCTTGAATCGTCGACCTAAAGATGTGCTTGAAATTTGCGAGAATAATTCAAAAGTTCCTATTTCTCGAAACAAAGTGAATGCTCCTATCACTCCTGCTTCTTCATCCGGTAACTCATCAGAGTTAGCCGCTCTAACAGACGTGATTCGTTGCATGATGAAGGAAGTGAAAGAAATTAAGAGTGAGATTCATAAACCGAAACAAATCAAAGCCGTAAACAAAGTGTGTGAAACTTGCAGTGGCCCGCATGCGTATTACGATTGTCAAGCAACCGATGCTTCTGTTTACCAAGCTCCCGTAGCAGCCGTAAACTACAATCAAAACAGACTGCAAGCGGAAACTCGTTACCGAGCACCAAATGCTATGGTACCACCTGGTTTTCCACCCGTGCAAAATCAAAATAATCAAAATCGCTTTGTTCAAAATCAAGGACAAAATTTCAACAATTCTCAGAATTTCAACCAAAACCGTAACAATTTCAACCAGCCTTATCAAGCTCCGAATCAACATGTTTATCAACAACCTCCTCAAGCTCCTTTGACTAATGATTTCATGAAAATTACTGAGTTCAGCATGCGTTCAATGCAAACTCAAATCAATAATATGAAAGTCGAGTTGAGAAAGGAAATTGATACTACGATGTCTCGTCAAACAAATGAGTTGAAGAATATGATGGGCAGTTTCATGAATATGAACATGAACCAATCTTTTTCATCTTCCGGACGACTTTTGAGCAATACCATTCCTAATCCTAATGCTGAGTTGAAAGCCGTCACCACTCGTAGTGGTAAGACGCATAATGGACCCTCGACTCCTATGCCCCCTCCACCGAGGGAAGTGACTCAAGATACCGAGGTGACAACGGACAAAGTGAATTTCTCAAGCCCACAAAGTACAGCACACGTCCAACCTCCTGATGTCCAAACTCAAGTTCCGGAACCCGATGTTCCGAAGACCAATCCTAAGCCTTCAATTCCATATCCTTCGAGGCTTAATGATCAGAAGCTTAGAGACAAAACGAATCAACAGATGGAGAAATTATTTAAAATCTTCAGTGATTTGCACTTTGACATAAGCTTCGCAGATGCTCTCATTCTTATGCCCAAATTTGCATCTACACTCAAAAGTTTGCTAAGCAACAAGGATAAGTTGTCTGAGATGGCAAAGACCCCACTAAACGAACAGTGCTCGGCGGTTCTCCTCAAAAAGCTTCCCGAAAAGCTCGGAGACCCCGGCAAGTTTTTAATCCCATGTGATTTCTTGGGGATGGTTCAGTGCTCAGCCTTGGCCGATCTTGGCGCAAGCATTAACCTTATGCCACTCTCAGTATGGGAGAAATTATCTCTTCCAAAGCTTACATCTACTTGCATGACACTCGAGCTAGCGGACCGTACTGTAACTCATCCGCTGGGAATAGCTGAGGATGTCGTTGTGAAAGTGGGAAAGTTCCATTTTCCCACTGATTTCGTTGTGGTAAACTTTGATGCCGATCCGCGAGTTCCACTCATTCTGGGGAGAGCTTTCTTAAGAACGAGTCGTGCTATCATCGATGTATATGCTGAAGAATTATCCATACGGGTTGATAATGAAGAAGTCACGTTTAACATTATTCAGGACTCTAAATCTCTAACCACCAAATGCAACATTGCTACGGTTAATCAAAAGTCTGATTTCGTAATTGCTTCCAAAAGAAGTGATTCGATGCTTTCAAGATTCACGGTTAAGAGTCCTTCACAAAAATGTGCTGAGCTCAAAACAAGGGAAATTACCCCTGGTTCAAGCAAATGGTTTGAAAGTTGTGCTACAGAAGTTAAGAGTGTTTTTGACTATGATGAACAAGAATCGGAGATCACATCGGAAGTGGTGAAAATTGCTAGCTCTAAGAGCACACCACTTGTCCCACCTCCGGAATCGGTTTATCGTGTTGAAATTGTTGATTCTGTGGATGAAACTAAAAATCCCACTTCATCTGATCCTACCATTGCTCTCTCTTCCCCCTCTCTCACTCCGTTTGAGGGAGGTGACTTCATCTTGGAAGAGATTGAGGCTTGTTTATCTTGTGATTCAATTCCATCTGGAATTGATGATGGTGTGTTTGACCCGGAGGGAGACATTCTTCTAATTGAGAAGTTGCTTAATGATGATCCATCATCTCTCCCTCCGAAAGAACTTTATAATGAGGAGATCAAATCTGTTGAAAATTTTGATGATCTTCCGGAGGTCGAACTTAAGGACTTGCCACCTCATCTCGAATATGCATTTTTGGAGGGTACCGATAAATTCCCTGTCATAATTGCTAAAGATTTAAATGATGAGGAGAAAACCGCTCTCATAAAGGTTTTAAAGTCACACAAGCGAGCCATCGCTTGGAAACTTTCCGACATTAAGTGTTAGCTTTTATATTTTTATAGAAGTGATGGTCATTTGTTGTAGCTTATTTAAGTGTGTCGTGTGGTATGATCAACATTGTAAGGGATTGTGTTGGACTAAGTTACTAAAAGATCATGATAAATCATCAAAAGCCCAAGTCCAACACAAAGCCCATCCCAAGGCTTTTAGGGCATCCAAGGCCTTACCCTTCACTATAAATACACACACTCTCCACCTATTTTGGGGTGCCTCAAAGTATTGTAAAGGTGAGAGAGTGTGTGTGTGTGTGTTTTGTATTATGTTCTCTTAAGGTTTGATATCATAACATTCGGCTATAATATTTCATACACGCATCTCTTATTCTCTTCTTTACTTTATATCTTTTGAGTGTCACGTTTAGGTTTAATATAGTTTAGTTTGTGTAAGGTTGGTACGATTCTTCTGTTGATTAAGGTTCGATTCTCTAGTATTACAAGTGGTATCATTTGCCTTACATTGATTTAGGTTCTAGTTATGTTTGTTTGTAAGTTTAACGTGATTTTTTCATAAAAAGGTTCTAGCTTTTTGATTATTTCGTGAGTTTTAGACATAAAGCTGTTATCTTTTGTGTTTTACGAGAGGTTTATAGGATAAAAGTTGGTGAATCTTTTGGTTTTACGTGGTTTTTGTGGTGTGTGTTCGAGAGAAAAACGCAACAAAAGTCCCTCGTTCGAATCTACTTGCTACGGTTTACTTTTTATCATTTCTTGTACAAGAAGTTGATAAAAAGGTGTTCTTCATTGGAAACTATCAATATCTTGTAAAGATTTTTGATAAAAGGGTTTTTTGCATTTCGAATTGCGAGAGAAAAGAGGGTTTCTCGCATTTCATTTGTGACCAAAAGAGGGTTTCTCGGATTTGCACTCCTTTAAAATTGCTGCTTTCTTTCGGAATTGGACAAAATCTCGCAATTCAACAAAGTTTCGAAATTACTGATTCTTTATCAATTCAACAAAGTCCGCTGCTTAGTTTCACAATTCAGCTACTTCTCGCAATTGCTTTATAAGTTTCAGAAATTGTCAGTTTCAGTCCCTCGCAATTCCAGCAGTTTTAAGTGGACTTTCAAAATTGACAGAACTAACCTCTCGCAATTGAGTTAAACTTCTACAATTTAAATAACTTTTATAAATTCGATTAATCTTGTAATTTATACAACATCAAGGCTTACAGACTCGGTAGTTTCTAACTTGTATAAGTGTGAAACTACTTCGACACTTGGATATCTACTTTCTTGTATAAGATTGTTAGATCACTTTATATAAATTATCAATTTATATAAATTAGATATTTCTATCTAAATTGAAATTTTACCATAATTTGTATAAATCTTGGTAAAATCGAAATTTCTATAGAAATTGAAATTTTATCTAAATTATAATTTACATAAAATTTTGTCGAATTTGTAATCTTTCGAGTTTGTCTAAATTATAGTCTAGTCTAATTTGGAAACATTATTTAACTTGGTTAGTTTATCTAAATTGTAACTCAAACCGATCAACATCAACAAACCAAGGCTTCACAACAACTTCAAAGTTTAACCTTCAACAATCACAACACCTATTTCTTTGCAAACGATCCTGAATCAATCAACCTTATCATACAACAACAACAATGACTACTCAACAAGACATCCATGCAGCTGGTGCTGAAAACCGTCCTCCCATGCTAGAGAAAGGTAGTTATCTTCCATGGACAAGCCGTATGCTTCAGTACTTGAAAACAAAACCTAATGGACAAGGCAAACTCCTGATCAACTCCATCAAGAATGGTCCTTTCAAACCTCGTCAGATTCAGGAAGCTGGTGATCCGAATCAAAACCCTCCCCTTCCACCATCCTTTCGTACTCAGAAAGAAGAAGAGTACACAGAAGAGGATTGGAAACAGATTGAAGCAGATGACTTAGCCATGCACCTAATTCAACTTGGTTTACCACAAGAGATCTTTTGTGCTGTTGACAGCTGTGAAACTGCTTACGACATGTGGGAACGAGTTAGGAGGCTATGTCATGGAACTGAAATTGGTCAACAAGACATTGAAAACAAGCTTCTAACTGAATGGGAGAAGTTTTCATCCACTCCAGCTGAACCAATTGAAATCTACTACACAAGGTTTTGCACTATCATGAATGAGCTCATAAGGAACAACTTAACACCAAAACAGATTGTCCAGAACATCAAATTTCTTAACAACCTTCCAGAGGAATGGGGACGATATGTTACCATTGTTAATCAAACAAAGAATCTTCATGAAGTGAACTATGATCAACTGTATGATTTCTTGAAACAAAACCAAAAAGAGGCAGATGAGGTTAGGAAAGAAATGCTTGCCAAAAAACATGATCCTTTAGCATTGATTGCTCAGTCACCATCACCTTCAACAGTGAACACACCATCATCATCTACTCCCACTCAGAACTACATGCCACATGAATACTCTCCACAAACTGCTATCTTCCCACAACAACAATTCTATCCTCAAGAACAACAAGTCATTCCACAACAACTATACCCAGAATCACCATACAATCCTAATGATGACATGTCTGCACTATCTCAAGCATTCACCCTTCTATCAAAAGTTGTTCAAGGACGCTATTCCACACCTACCAACAACAATCAAAGGATTTCGTCGAACACTCGCTACAGGCAGTTTGCTCAACCGGGTTTCAACATGGGTCAACAAGGACAAATGGTTGGAGGATATGGGAATCAACAAGGATATGCTCCTCAGATGGGTAATCAAAATACAGGGCAGTATATGGGAAATCAGATGGGTCAGTTTATGGGTAATCAGAATCAGATGGGTCAAGTTGTTGGAAACAGAAGAGGTCATAATATAGGAAATCAGTTTGGGAATGTTGCTGCTCCAGTTGCTGGGAATGTTGGGAATATGAATCAAGGAAATGTGTTGAAATGTTTTAACTGTCAGGGTACTGGTCATATGGCAAGAAACTGTCCCTCCAAGCCAAAAAAGAAAGATCCCGAGTATCTTCAGAAAGCTTTGCTCTTAGCTCAGAAGGACAAGGCAGGGTTTTAGTTGAGTGCTGAGGAACATGATTTCATGGCACTGATGGATGACTAGAGGATTTGGAGGATATCGATGCCAACTGCATCTTCATGGCAAATCTTCAGGAGGTTAAATATGACACGAATTCTGAAGCACCTCC